>PVJC01044512.1:0-14084 GCA_004026665.1 Murina feae
CCCAGCAGGTAGACACACACAGGAGGACTGCTCCGAGCCTCAGATGCGGCTGGGGGCAGGTCCCCAGTGGTGACACACACACACACGCACGCACACAGAAGGCGCCTGGCAGACTGGGGCCATCATAGGATATCCACTGAGGGGTCCCAGACTGTGAGAGGGCACAGGCCGGGCTGAGGGACTCCCTCCACCCCAAGTGCACAAATTTTTGTGCACCGGGCCCCTAGTGATCTATATATTATGAGGAAGAGGAGGCTTGTATTTTACCAGTGAGAAAAATCAATACTTCTTTGGAGCCATCTTTAACCAGCTTATCAGGACTGATTGTTATATTTTCAGGAATTTTGCAAGCCAATTGTAAACTATGGTCATCATTTAAAATAGAATTTTTAAAAATTATAATTAAAAATTATTTTCAAACAAAGGCAAAAAATACTGAAAAGTCATCACTTCCTAATTCTTTTACTGCATTTTACTATTGCCCAGGCACTTGAGCTTATCTGTACTATCTCTAACGTCTCTATGCAGTGGAACTAATATATAACAGGGCTCCACTGAGCAACTCTTCCCAACTCTGTATTTAGTGACATCACGTTGGTAGCTTGAAGTCTGTCACAGGGGTAGTATTTACACTAGGGAAATCAGCAAATTCTATGAAAAGATCCCCTCCCCTCTTTGTCCCCGCAAGAGGTTGTTAAATATGTACCAGCACATCCCTGTTTGCCTACACTCCTTTGGCCAGAACCTAGTAACATGGCAGGGGTGTGCTTAATGTGATTTATTTTCCTGCTTTTCTTCATATTGTATCTCCAAAGCTTAATATGTGTCTCCTTCCTCTCAAATTCCTCAAGACTCCAGCCCAGTCTCCTGCATCACTCTGCCTCTCTCTCGTTGATTCCCATTTCCCAGAGGGACCTTTCCAAAGCAGCCCATTGCTGCCTTCACTTGACCTGATTACACTGACATCCAGACAATCCATGGCCCTCATTCCTGCCAGGCCCTCATTTTTGTAACTTCTGAGCATAAAGACACATCCATTCTCCTGTTTTCCCTCTTAGATGTGGGAGTCATGAGGCTCAAAAGTGTTCCTGCTCCAGACTTTTCTCCCATGGCCTGATCTAGTCAGGTAGGCAAGGGAATAGTTAGCTTATCCGTGTGTGTGTGCTCTCTGGGAGCCAGTTGCAGATCAAAGAATGGTCCTTCCCTAGACTTAATGCAGAACAACCCTAACCATGCCAAATGCCCCTGTTTGTCAGCCTGGCACTGACTTACAAGGGTGTCCAAGGATGTCAATGAACCATCTGATGCCTAATAAGCACAGAATACATCTTCATTCTACCAGAAATGCAATTCAATTTTTTTTAAATTAAAGATTCCCTTTCATTCACTAGTTCCTTTACAGCCCCTATGGACTTGTGAGAATTCTAGAACATTATCATAATACTAGAGGCCCGGTGTACGAAATTCGTGCATGGGGGAGGGTGGGGATCCCTCAGCCCAGCCTGCCCCCTCTCACAGTCCAAGACCTCTCGGTGGATAACCTACTACTGATGGCCCCAGTCTGGCAGGCACCGTGTGTGTGTGTGTGTGTATGTGTGTGTCCCCACTGGGGGCCCGCCTCCAGCTGCATCTGAGGTCGGGGCAGTCACCCTATGTGTGTGTGTCTATCTGCTGGGGGCCTGCCCCTAGGTACACTGTGGAGGCTTGGAGCAGGCACCCCTCTGTGTTGATCTCTCAGGCTCCTGACCTTACCTGCACATTGTTCTCTCCCTTGAGCTGTGGCCAGGGCTGGGTGCTGCCTCCCGGCCATGCTTGCCTGCTCCCCAATCTTGCTCCAATGACAGGGAAGCAGGCAAACCCTGCCTTCGCACTTCCTCATGGGCAGGCCGGCCTTTCCTGCTCCCCAATCTCCCCCAGGTGACTGGGAAGCAGGCAAACCCCGCCTGCAGCTGCCTCCTTAGCTGGGCGACCTTTCCTGCTCCAGACCTGCTCACAGGTTGCCCATTGCTGAGGCAATGCCTGCTGGGCTCACGTTGCCAAGGTGATGCCGACAGCATCCTGCCCCACCTCTATGGGTGCCGCCATCTTTGTCTCAGAGTGATGGTTAATTTGCATATCACTCTTTTATTAGATAGGATATGAATACACATAGGGATAATTACATGCTAGGCACTGTCCAAATTGTTTAAATAATCCAAAGAGGTAGATACTATTATCATCTCCATTTGAAAGATGATAAATTGAGGCACAGAGTGGTTAAGTAACTCATTCAAGGTCACATAGTTAGTAAAGGTAAAACTAGGTTTTGAATCCAAACAGTCTGGCTTCAAAGCTATGCTCTTAATAGCTATGCCAAGTGACCTTAAATCTAGCTGGTTCTCCCTCTGGGATTTAACAGCATTGTTTATACCTGGGCTAAGAGCTTACCATATTTTGTTATAATTGTCTACAAGTTTGTCTATACTCCTCCTGATTCTTAACCTTGAATTCCTTGAAGAAAGAAATCATGTCTTTTATTTTTTAATTGTGTGTAGGACAGAGTCCAGTATGTGTAAGTGCTTGCCAAATGTTAGTTAAAATGAATGGCCCATCTTGCTTTCAAGATGAGAAAACTCATCACTTTTACCTGAGGCCCAGAGAGAAGATGACAGAGACCAGGCAAGAACCCAAGTCTCACGGCTCCTATCCTGGCACTTGTTTCACTATTCTTTTTTTTAGCTTGGAGGGTTGGAGGCCAAGTTATGGGAACCTAGTGAAGGCTGGCATTGCCCACCTATCATATTGGAATGCTGATCCATAGCTTCTTCCAGAAAAAGCGTGTATGTCCCAAACCCACCCTCCAGAGACACTGAACAATGATGAATGGCCATGACTGTGCTGATCTATCACTGCTGGGGTAGTTGGGCACAGCTGCAGCAGGAAGCCAGCCTCCAGCCCCATCCTATATAATAAAAGGCTAATATGCAAATCAACCAAATGGCAGAATGACTAGTGGAATGACTGGTCGCTATGATGCACACTGACCACCAGGAGGCAGACACTCAATGCAGGAGCTGCCCCTAGCCTGTAGGCCCCAGGCCGGCCAAAGCGGGTGCCAGTGTGAGCCCCCAATCGCCCTACTGATCACCCCACAGATAGGCCCTGATTGCCAGCCAGGCCTAGGGACCCTACCTGTGCACAAATTTCATGCACCAGGCCTCTAGTCTGATTTAAGTCTTAATATGTACAGATGCCTAGAGCACTGAGCACTTAAAAATGAAACCCAGAGACTCCTCATCACTTTTTATGTGGATCAGGGTTATTGTGACCCAAATCCCGTCAAGAAAAGGGCAGAAAAATCCTAAACCATGACTCCTCTACATCACATACACATCTAACATGAGTAAGGATTACCTGGATCTTATCCACCTTTTCTTTATGCCTTGGGTTTCAACTAGCTATTTGCATCCTTACCTTTAAGGGTAGAGAAAAACACACACATATTTCACCAAAATGCAAATAGCCAGAAAAAGAAAAAGGCTGGGTTCTGTGTTATTTTGTAAAGTGTAAACAAATAACAAGTAAACAAGATAATAACCAGAATTTAAAAAATGCAATTAACCTCTGGGATATCACAAGATCTGTGTAATTCATAGAAACTATATAATGCACTATTGATGGTGTCCCTAAGGTCCTCCTGGCACAGCTTAAAGTACCTTTGACAGATCAAATAAAAAGTAAAACATTATTCCATTAGGTGCAGTTTTATGGATAACTTAGCATTATAGGTCTTTGGAAATTATTAACTCCATGTGGTATTGATGGTCACGATCTATTTTGTGGTATAATGAATTAGATATTCCTCCATTGTCCGATATCTTGGCTTCATTCTGTGTGTGTGTGTGTGTGTGTGTGTGTGTGTATATATCTCAATAGTAACTTTATTTTTTTATGAACCTTTCAGTTTCACACACACACACAAAATAAAAACAAGCCCCATAGGCTGCCAACAGAGAGAGAACACGAGCCTGGAAACTGATTTATTTGTATCACAGGGAGTAACCTATTTCCTGCCTGAGACATGAAACCACATCAAGTGGGGGCTGTTTTTGCCTCTATGAACTAGGAGAGAAATTGCTACTCTTCAAGCTGGGAACTCAGAAACCTTTGTTGGAAAGTGTTATATTTCTATATCTATATATCTACATATCTATATATCTATATATCTATATAGATATCTACATAGGCATCTATATCTATATATCTATATATCTAGTTATTTTTCTCCGGTATTGGTGTTTCTGCAGTTGAAAAATCTGTAGCTGTAAACAGCCTTCATGGCTTTATTTTTCATAGATAAATACACAATAAATACCAGAAAGGTGTACGGCCACCCAGCATATGGAAGCTAGACTTGGTGGACTCCGGGACATTTGCTGAGTAGCTTCAGACACAGCACTGACACCAACTTTGAACCTGTGTCAATCTAGTGAACACCACTGACCCCTACCTGGTGACTCACTGAGAACTTACCTCATGTAACTCAAGTGAAACTGTGGGACTTTTCAACTGCAGAAACATCAATACCAAAGAAAGGAGGGGGGAAAGCTGGAAAAGTCAGCTAGTGTAATATTTGAATTAGAGTCTATAGTAGTGTCCCTCTCTTCAGTTTGTTTTGTTTGTTTGTTAATGAGGAGCTGCCTCTGAGAGGCTAATCTGTCTTTAACACCATGGTATTTCCTTATATCCCACTGAACCATCTCCATGACATTTAAAAGTGAAATATTTGCTTCAGAAATAAAAAAGATAGGCAATAAAATGTATCTGTAAACAGCCTTCATGACTTTATTTTTCATAGATAAATACACAATAAATTCAAATTAGAATTCAATATCTAAAGCAATACTCCACTAATCTGTATTCGGGGGGTCTCAAATGTATTATCTGTAATTTACAACCAATTTAAATGGCATTAACAGTCTTCCCCTTCTGGGAATTTAAATTTGCATCCTACCATTGAATTAAACAGTGATTGCATATTTCTATAGGGTACAGAATGCTCTTTGAGGCTTGTTTTGAATAATGAAGCATCTATTCATGCACAGGGTGCAATGTGCTCCTTTGTCCTCAATGTAATTGAAGCAAAATGTGAGTTAAAGAGATTTCTCCCCCTTAGTCAAAGGTTTGTTGATTGGTGTCTATTTTCATCTATTCAAAATTAAGAAAAGTCATCTCTCACTGCACTGGAAAATCATTTACTCAAAAAGGCCTTGCATGAAGGGAGGTCAAGTTTTGCCTTATTTGATTTTTTCAAAGATGAAGCATGATGTCAAAAAATGTTACAAACTAACCTTTGGGGAATAATATTGTGGAATAATTTATAGTTATTCTCTAGGACCAAGAAAATTAGAAATAGAAGATAGGGGAATAGAGAATACAGCCTGTTTCCAAAGTAAGAAACTCTCCTACACCAAACTGTATTGAGGTGGGAAGAAAGGTTGCTTGCAAATCATATAATCTGAATCCTTAGATTCAGATTGCAAATTCATGTGGGGTGCCATCAGATTCCCATACTGTGCCCATGCCAGACATTAATAATCAATTACAGCCCTCTTTGCCAATGCTCTGGGCAGTCAATAGCAATTGAAGTGAGTTGGCACAAGAAGTGAAACCTATTTGCCATTTCAGTTAATCTACATATCTCATTTAATAGATGGTCCTAGAAAGATGGAGCTGCTCTCCAAGTTCTCAGAGGTGGCCATTGGTAGAACCAGAACTGAGAACTTTCCACTAATGATTGCTCAATAGTACCCTTTCTAACACTAACAGCATGCTACCTGAGCCTCTCAGGTATATTTATATAACCCCAGAAAACAGCACCTAGTAGGTGCTAAGTAATTACTTTTTAGAAACTGAATTAGACACAGGAAGTACCATTTCCACACAGAAAGATGGTATTCACCCTCAGGAAGATGTGATTCCCCAACAAGAAGGTGTAATTACTCCACAGCAAGAAGAGATATTTTCAGGAAGCTTTGATTCCCCCACAGAAAGAAATGTTCTCCAACAGGAAGGCTCATTTCCACCACAGGAAGTTGTGTTCCTAAACAGGAAGTACAGTTTCCACAGAAGAAGATGTTATTCCTCCTGAGGAAGATGTAATTCATCCACAGGAAGACGGAATTATCCCATAGGACATAGAATTCTTCCCAGGAAGCTGTGATTTCCCCACAGGAAGAAGGGTCCTCTCACAGGAAGTTGTGATTCCCCTACAGGAAGATGGGTTCACCAACAGGAAGACACATTTTCACCACAGGAAGTTGTGTTCCTACACAGGAAGTAGCGTTTCCACACAGAAAGATAGTATTCACCCTCAGGAAGATGTTATTCCCCCACAGAAAGATGTGATTCCCCCACAGGAAGATGGAACCACCCCACAGGAAGTAGAGTTCTTCCCAGGAAGCTTTGATTCCTCAACAGGAAAAAATTTCTCCAACAGGAAAACTCATTTCCACCACAGGAAGTTGTGTTCCTACACAGGAAGTAAGGTTTCCAATCAGGAAGTTGTGATTCCCCTACAGGAAGATGGATTTGCCAACAGGAAGACTCATTTCACAACAGGAAGTTGCTTTCCTACACAGGAAGCACGGTTTCCACACAGAAAGATAGTATTCACCCTCAGGAAGATGTTATTCCCCCACAGGAAGAAGCATTCTTTCCAGGAAGGTTTGATTGCCCCATAGAAAGAACGTTCTCCAACAGGAAGGCTCATTTTAACCACAGGAAGTTGCGTACCTACACAGAAAGTACTGTTCCCACACAGGAAGATGGTATTCACCCTCAGGAAGATTATGCCACAGGAAAATGTAATTCCCCACAGCAGGTAGAGTTTTCCAGGAGGATTTCATTAACCAAGAGGAAGAAAGGTTCTCCAGTAGGAAGGCTCACTTCCACCACAAGAAGTTGATTACCTACACAGGAAGTAAGGTTTCAAACCAGGAAGTTGTGATTCCCCGACAGGATGATATAATTCCCCCCACCCCCAGGAAGAAGGGTTCTTTCACAGGAAGTTGTGATTCCCCCATAGAAAAATGGGTTTGCCAACAGGAAGACTCATTTCACCACAGGAAGTTGCATTCCTAAACAGGAAGGATTCTTTCCACACAGGAAGATGGTATTCACTCTCAGGAAGATGTGATTCCCCCATAGGAAGATGTAATTGCTCCACAGCAAGAAAAGCTCTTTTCAGGAAGGTTTCATTCTCCCACTGGAAGAATGGTTCTCCAACAGGAAGGCTCACTTCCAACACAGGAAGTTGTGTGCCTACCCAGGAAGTAAGTTTTCCAACCTGGAAGATGTTATTCCCCCACAGGACGATGTGATTCCCCCACAGAAAGACAGAATTACCCCACAGGAAGTAGAATTCTTCCCAGGAAACTGTGATTCCCCCACAGGAAGAAAGATTCTCCAACAGGAAGGCTCATTTCCACCATAGGAAGTTGCCTTCCTACACAGGAAGTAAGGTTTCCAATCAGGCAGTTGTAATTATTCACCCTCTGGAAGATGTGATTCCTCCACAGGAAGATGTAACTACTCCATAGCAAGAAGAGATAGTTTCAAGAAGGTTTGATTCCCCCAAAGGAAGAAAAGTTCTCGAACAGGAAGGCTCACTTCCACAACAGAAAGTTGCATTCCTACACTGGAAGTACAGTTTCCAACTAGGAAGATGTTATTTCACCACAGGAAGATGTGAGTCCCCTCAAGGCAGATGTCATTCCACCATAGGAAGAAGAGTTCTTCCCAGGAAGGTTTCATTCCCCCACTGGAAGAATGGTTCTCCAACAGGAAGGCTCACTTCCACCACGGGAAGTTGCGTTCCTACACAGAAAGCATGGTTTCCAACCAGGAATATGTTATTCACCCACAGGAAGATGTGATTCCCCCACAGGAAGACAGAATTACCCCAAAGGACATAGAATTCTTCCCAGGAAGCTGTGATTCCCCCACAGGAAGAAAGATTCTTCAACAGGAAGGCTCATTTCCACCACAGGAAGTTGCCTTCCTACCCAGGAAGTAAGGTTTCAATCAGGCAGTTGTGATTCCCTCATATGAAGGTATAATTCCTCAACAGGAAGAAGGATCCTTTCACAGGAAGTTGTGATTCCCCTACAGGATGATGGGTTTGCCAAAAGGAAGACTCATTTTCACCACAGGAATTTGCATTGTTACATAGGAAGTACCCTTTCCACACAGAAAGATGGTATTCACCCTCTGGAAGATGTGATTCCCCACAGGAAGTTGTAATTACTCCATAACAAGAATAGATCTTTTCAGGAAGGTTTCGTTCCCCCAGAGGAAGAAAAGTTCTACAACGGGAAGGCTCACTTCCACCACAGAAAGTTGTGTTCCTACACTGGAAGTACGGTTTCCAACCAGGAAGATATTCCCCATGGGAAGATGAGAGTCCCCCAAAGGCTGATGTCATTCCACCACAGGAAGAAGAGTTCTTCCCAGGAAGGTTTCATTCCCCCACTGGAAGAATGGTTCTCCAACAGGAAGGCTCACTTCCACCACAGGAAGTTGCATTCCTACACAGAAAGCATAGTTTCCAGCCAGGAAAATGTTATTCCCCCACAGGAAGATGTGATTCCCCCACAGGAAGACAGAATTACCCCACAGGAAGTAGAGTTCTTCCCAGGAAGCTGTGATTCCCCCACAGGAAGAAAGATTCTCCAACAGGAAGGCTCATTTCCACCATAGGAAGTTGTGTTCCTACACAGGAAGTAAGGTTTCCTATCAGGAACTTGTGATTCCCCCACAGGAACATATAATTCCCCCACCCGAAAAAGGATCCTTTCACAGGAAGTTGTGATTCCCCTACAGGAAGATGGGTTTGCCAACAGGAAGACTCATTTCATAACAGGAAGTTGTTTTCCTACACAGGAAGAACCCTTTCCACACAGGGAGATGGTATTCACCCTCAGGAAGATGTGATTCCTCCACAGGAAGATGTAATTAATCCATAGCTAGATCTTTTTGGGAAGGTTTCATTCCCCCACTGGAAGAAATGTTGTCCAACAAGAAGGCTCACTTCCACCACAGGAAGTTGCATTCCTACACAGAAAGCATGGTTTCCAACCAGGAATATTTTATTCCCCCACAGGAAGATGTGATTCCCCCACAGGAAGACAGAATTACCCCCACAGGAAGTAGAGTTCTTCCCAGGAAGCTGTGATTCCCCCACAGGAAGAAATATTCTCCAACAGGAAGGCTCATTTCCACCATAGGAAGTTGTGTTCCTACACAGGAAGTAAGGTTTCCTATCAGGAACTTGTGATTCCCCCACAGGAAGATATAATTCCCCCACAGGAAGAAGGGTCCTTTCACGGGAAGTTGTGATTCCCCTATAGGATGATGGGTTTGCCAACAGGAAGATTCATTTTCACCACAGAAAGTTGCGTTCCATCACAGGAAGTACCATTTCTACACAGAAAGATGTCATTGACCCTCAGGAAGATGTGATCCCCCCCACAGGAAGAAGGGTCCTTTCACAGGAAGTTGTGATTCCCCTACAGAAAGATGTTTCTCCAACAGGAAGACTTATTTCACCATAGAAAGTTGCATTCCTACACAGGAAGTATAGTTTCCACACAGGAAGATGGTATTCCCTTTCAGGAAGATGTGATTCTCCCACAGGAACATGTAATTACTCCACAGAAAGAGATCTTTTCAGTAAGGTTTGGTTCCCCTACAGGAAGAAAGATTCTCCAACAGGAAGGCTCACTTCCACCACAGGAAGTTGCATTTCTACACAAGAAGTAAGGTTTCCAATCAGGAACTTGTGATCCCCCCACAGGAAGATATAATTCCCCCACAGGAAGAAGGGTCCTTTCACGGTAAGTTGTGATTCCCCCACAGGATGATGGGTTTGCCCAAAGGAAGACTCATTTTCACCACAGGAATTTGCATTGCTACACAGGAAGTACCCTTTCCACACAGGGAGATGGTATTCACCCTCAGGAAGATGTGATCCCCCACAGGAAGAAGGGTCCTTTCACAGGAGGTTGTGATTCCCCTACAGAAAGACGGTTCTCCAACAGGAAGACTTATTTCACAACAGGAAGTTGTTTTCCTACACAGGAAGGACCCTTTCCACACAGGAAGATGGTATTCCCTCTCAGGAAGTTGTGATTATGCCACAGGAAAATGTAATACCCCACAGCAGGAAGAGTTTTTCCCAGGGGGGTTTCATTACCCAAGAGAAAGACAGATTCTCCAGCAGGAAGGCTCACTTCCACCACAAGAAGTTGATTTCTTACACAAGTAAGGTTTCAAACCAGGAAGTTGTGATTCCCGGACAGGATGATATAATTCCCCCCCCCCCCCCCGCCCCCAGGAAGAAGGGTCCTTTCACAGGAAGTTGTGATTCCCCCACAGGAAGATGGGTTCACCAACAGGAAGACTCATTTCACCACAGGAAGTTGCATTCCTACATAGGAAGGACCTTTTCCACAGGGCAAGATGATATTCACCCTCAGGAAGATGTGATTCCCCCACAAGATGTAATTACTCCACAGCAAGAAGAGATCTTTTCAGGAAGGTTTGATTCCCCCACAGGAAGAAATGTTCTCCAACAGGAAGGCTCACTTCCAACACAGGAAGTTGTATTCTTACACAGGAAGTACGGTTTCCAACCAGGAAGATGTGATTCCCCCACAGGAAGACAGAATTATCTCTCAGGAAGTAGAGTTCTTCACAGGAACCTTTTATTCCCCCACAGGAAGAAATATTATCCAACCATAAGGCTCATTTTCACCACAGGAAGTTGCCTTCCTACACAGGAAATCAGGTTTCCAACCAGGAAATTGTGATTCCCCCACTGGAATATATAATTCCCCCACTGGACGATGTGGGTCCTTTCACAGGAATATGGAAGCCCCTTTCACATCCTGTGTGATTCAGGATTCCACTTCAGGGTTCAGATTCTAGAGAAGGCCGCACACAAATAAAAAGAGATCTAAAAAAACATTTAATTTGGGACAGCGGGCCAGGCGGTAGTTCCAACTCTAGTGGAAGGACTACTCCTTGCCCTGGCTTTTCCATACTTTTTATTAGGATTAAAACTATAGGACACACCCACATCTCCTAGGCAGGAAACTCCAATAAAAGCCAATCAGTGAATTTTTGGACTAACAGATGGGAGCTTCTTCAACTACCAATATCTAATAACTAGCTCTAATCCTTTAGAGTAATTAAGGTTGACCAGCCCTCTGAATTCCCTGTCTACAGCTCTCTATTATTAAAACAATGATTGGCTTCCGGCATCTTTCCCATTTCTTTCCTTTAAAAAATCTGCAGATTTAAAAATGAAGATATAAGAATAAAAAACAAACAAAAAAACTGAATTAATAAGATAGATACACATTGTTAAACCTTTATCCTTATAGAAAAGGAGGTTTTCCTTTGAAAAAAATAATCCTTTTCTACCAGCTGACATAATTACACAATATCCAAACAAAATTTTTGCATCTATTTACCACTGCTTTTATTCAGAGATAGGGAAAAAATATCAAAAAGATAAAAAGCATTTAAGAGAAGAAATTGTTTTCAAACATGTTAAAGCTCATTGAAAATATCTGTTAATATACAATACATAATTGCAAATCATTATTCAGCAAAGAAATGACTGAAGAACTCTGCTGAATTTGAAATAAAATTATATTTTAAAATTGAACAATTCAGAGTTTTCAAGAATTGGAATAGGGTTTTCTAGTTTTTTTACTCTTTATTAGCATTCTAGTGTATTTCCCTTAAAGAAGGAAAAGACTAAGTGTTCCTGACACTTGTCTAGAGCATATCAAAGTTCTTTAATGTTAAATGTCAGCCCTTTTGCTTTACAATAGGACTCATTTTCAGGATTTAAAATGATGAAAAATATAAAAGCTCCACTGTCTCACATTCTTAATGTAAGTATGTTAAATGGTTCAGCCAGGGACAATTTTGCCTCTCAAGGGACATTTGGCAATGTCTGGAGATACTTGGGGCTGTCAAAACTGGTTGGAAGGGGTGCTATTGAATCTATGGTCAGGGATGCTGCTCATCATCCAACAGTGCACAGGACAGCCCTGACAACAGAGAGTCACCCAGCCCAAAATGTTTCCAGCACAGGCTGTGAAACTCTCATCTATCTCCTCCATCCACAGCTGTTCGTCTCAGTTCAGCCCTATGTTGAATTTAGCATGTATCCGTCAGTGGCAAATAGGACATTTAACTGTTTATTCGTCTCTTTCTTGTTAAGATATCCAGTTTCTTTATGCCAAGAAAAAAGTAGCTACTAGATCCCCTTGTTTGCCTTCTCCCAGAGCCAAACTAAGGCTTAGGTCAGGTAGCTCAATTCTGGATTTTCAAGAGCACTGAGAAAGGTTTCAGGAGCTACCCAGGGTCTGAGATACACTCTGCTAATGAAGGCAGCTGGGTCATGAACTGTCCACTACTGCATAAACCTGAGGATGGCTCCTTTGAACGTTTATGACATAGTTGTATAGAAGGAAGACTGAAATTTTGTTGTGTTTTTTTTTAATTTTTTATTTGTTATTGCTGCTTAACTCATTCTAGTTCTTTTGCTGACTTGTTTTGTGATTCTGGAAATTATGAGCACATGGCTTACATTTTCTGCTTCTCAATTCTTCTACCAGTTACTAGTAGGTGGCTCTCATACTATTCTGCTGGAATGTGAAAGGGGAGAGGAAAAGCCAAAATGTTTTAAGTGCTCTCCAGTAGAAGCGGTACTCCTATCTCTGAGGTAGGGACTGTTCTGTTTACTCTATAGCTCCAAACCTAGCTGGTTCTGTTGCTTGATACTAAACAGGTTAACAAAAAGTATTGGTGATACTTTGGAAACTATTTGACAATAACTACTGATGTGGAACAGTGATCTAATAATTTCACTCCCAGGTGTGTTCTCAAAAGAAATGGGTGCAGCCCTAGCTGGTTTTGATCAGTGGATAGAGTGTCGGCCTGCAGACTTCGGGGTCCCAGGTTTGATTCCAGCCTAGGGCACATACCCAGGTTGCAGGCTCAATTCCCAGTGTGGGGCATATAGGAGGAAGCCAATCAATGATTCTATTTCATAATTGATGTTTCTATCACTTTCTCTCTCTCTGAAATATATATATATATATATATATATGTATATATATATACATATACATATACATATACATATACATATACATATACATATACATATACATATACATATATATATGTAAAAGAAATGGGTGCATATGTCCCGCAAAGGATAAGTACAAAATATTTCATAGCAGCTCTATTAATAATAACAAAAAATACAAAGAACTCATGTGTCCATCAGTAGGAGAATAGATAAATACATGGTGTTCATACAATGGAATGATATTGTGCAATAAGAATTCAACTATTGTACATAAAGCACAGAGAGGTAAAATAAAATTCTGTTGAGCTAGTCTGAAATACAGATGCATTCTGACCTTTTTTAAAGAAGTATCATATATAAAGCAATATTGCAGAAATTAAAAAGCAATGGTCTGCCTTGTATTTAGTATGGACATATCTTTTATCCTATGTGTTATTTGTTCTAGACCTTCCAATTTTGTATCTTTTGGCTAATATCATTTTTCAAAATCCAAAGCTCATGCAGATGCTGCTCTTGTAATTAAGGGCTATCATTTAAAATGCTCCAGTTAATGGAAATTTGAGGAGGTATTTTGGCCTTGATTTACCTTGCCTGCTCAGTGACAGGGTTACCCCTGGTCTTCTGGATGGCAGTCAGTCAATGAAAACCTGAGGTTGAAATTTTGAGGCAGGCCAGAGGGAGCTTGGGGACCTCAGCTTCCATGCTTCAGATAATGAAGGCCGCACCCCACAAGGGCCCAGGGCAGCAAAGCAGTGATGGAAAGGGCTACTCCTCCCACTAAGCAGTTTCAAGACCTCCTCAGTTAATCTGGTGTCCACGCTTTATCGTGGATCCATGGAAACATTGTTCAGGCTGTCATATCCTTTGTGGTACTCCTAATTTTGAGGAAATTGCAGTGGGGTGGGCAGTCGTCAGAGCAATGAGCACTGAG
>PVJC01044513.1:0-14070 GCA_004026665.1 Murina feae
AGAAGCTTGTCCAGACCGTGTGAGTGCCCAGTTCTGTGTTCCCACAAGTACTAACATTGCCCTGTTGGTGACTGTCTGCCTTAAGCCTGTGAGTTGTACCAGGGTATGAGCTCCTTGAGGGTGAGGGCAGTGTTCCCATTACTGCTGACTCATTGCCTAGGTTTGTGACCAGCACTGCCCCTTCCAAGTTGTTTAACTTGCTAAGTTACTTACTGCTTTACGTCTGTGTCTCAGGTCATTATTTGTTCAATGAGTATAATTATGTCCTCCTTATAGATAAAATCAGTAAATCTAAAACATGGAGAGCAGAGTCTGACACATGGTAAATCTCAGTGTTAGTTCCTGTTCTAGCCAGTGTCTAGCCATGAGCTTGTGCTCTGTGCTGGCAATAACTCTCAGCAGACTCAGCATTCCTGTAGAAGAACTATATTTTAATTACTATCAATGTTGTAGATTAGTTCAAGTAGTTAGTATTCACAAAGACATGACCAATAGTAGACAACAAGAATAGCAACGTCAGGTTATGTCTCTATAATCCTGTTACCTTGTCAATGTATATCAGCATGCATAGAAATATCTTCTCTAGAGAATGAAATGGTTAAAGAAATACTGTGAAAATGCGACTTATAGGGAAGATATATTGCTTAAGGAGACAGTGCAAAAGGAAGCCGATGGGGGTGGGAGAGGGAATTGTCTGGCTTAGTAGAATGAGGGGGAAAGGATAGTGGAGATGGCTGCTGTCAAAGACGATGGACAGGGAGTAGGGCATTTGCAAGAAAGATGTTGCTGAATTAAAAAAGAAAACAGTAACAAGAGGATCAACATACTTGTTTAGAAAGAAAATGAGCTAAAAGCTGGAGATGCCCACTATTACTTTCCTAAGGAAAGAGGTGATCTGAGGTATCATATGACCCCACCATCCTGTCCACAGCTCAGCAAACCAGAAATGGCCCCACCTGCACCCCCAGCCCAATCATTTTCTCTCCTAGAAACTTGGAACTGAGGCAGACTAAGACAGTCAAAGTGGGGAAGCTTAGGATGGATATATATATATATATATATATATATATAGAGAGAGAGAGAGAGAGAGAGAGAGAGAGAGAGAGAGAGAGAGAGAGAGAGAGACTTGACAAACCAAAGCCACATAAAAAATACATTTTTGGGGAAGTGGAAATTAAAAACACTGCAAAGGGAACTGTATGTGGAAAATAATGTGGGACAGACATTTAAGGATAAGCAAAGAGGAATGACCAGGCAGGAAATGTAGATGGAAGGGCTGCCTGTAAACCTTCAGTTCCAATGGATGGGATTTCAGGGGCGTCTCCTGGATTTTCATGAGTGCCTGTTTACTTAAACTAGGATGAGTAGGCTTCTGTCTTTTGCAATGAGATGATACCAAAGACCGAAGGATTAAAACACACAGACACCTCCACCACAAGCCTTAAAGCGTGTGACACTACACCTGTCAGGCCTTCGGGTAGTCAGTCCCCTTCTCATGTCCTCTCCAAGGTAGAAGTCAGAAATATTCTCTTTCCCAAGCTCCCTTTACAGCTGGAGACAAGGCCTGGGACCAAGGCTCTCCCTGTCAGATACACACATGGTAGAGTTCAATTCAGAAATGATCGGTGTGAGGAAATGGGCTGGGGTGAGGCACTGGTGCTGCTGGTGAGAGTGGCTGGCAGCAGAGCTTCTGGATTTCAGGAGCCGCGCTGGTTGTGAGATTCCATTCCAGAGCAGAAATGGCTTTGGTGCTAGTGGCCTTGGTTATCTTAGCATCATTGCTGACAGCGGCACACACTGTAACCTCTGTAGTTTCAGCTCACAGGTCACATTGGGTGCCTTCCACAGGTCAGTTTGGGCATGATTTTGGAATGTTCCAGCTTCGTTCCGAGCCTGCTTGTTCAGCCTCCCAACAGTTCAATGAGACATTCAGTGTCTTTTACAGATGTTTATGGCTCAAACTTGCCAAAGTGGTTCTGTTATTTCCAACTTACAAAATCCTGTTTCATATAGCATCTCTAGCCACAAAACTGTTTTTAAGATGAGTATATGACTTCTGTGAACACAGGAATGGGTGCTCCCTTGAAGTTTCCAGGACACTCTGACACTGGGAAAATAAGAGTTCTATCATGTTTTTATGTGACGCTGGTGTATTTAGTCTCCCACTAATAAATGAAGCAATTATTCTCTGTCTAGGTGCCATCTTTGGTAGGAAGGTTTACGAGAAGTAAAAATAAGGAAGACTGCACTGATCTGAAAGAAGAATTTCGCCAAGAATTCAGCAAGCTTGAGGAGGTATGCAATCGTGTCTCTTGGCTTTTATTAGAGTAAAAATACACTACACCTACCTACTTCTTTCTATTCTCTTTTATTCATATCCTCATTCCTCAGATCACTTTATAGCAATTAGTAGTAATACCAATGAGAAATTTTAGTTTATAATCGATTGACATAAGCTGTGTGTTTAAGATATAAACCAAAACACCTAAAAATATTTTGTCATGGGCCTTTAAAATGTTTTGTTGCATCGATGTTAAAATAACATGGAAAAAAGAATATTCACCAATATTTCTATAATGTGTCACCTGTTTTCTTTTTTTCCCCATGCTGCTTTCAGTCTCTGTCCATAGATTAAAAAGAAAAGATTAACATAAATGTAATCAGAGCATAGATACTATTCTGTGTTATTTTATTTAGTATTATACAATAAACATTTCCCACCACAAGAGTTTGCCATGAATCATACAGACACTTGGCAAAGCCAGATGTGTTTTACCTCCTTTGAGGGAGATTCCAAATACTTCAGGTAGATTTAATCAATCAGTTCACAATGCACACTGTTATACAGGCCTGAAAAAAAAAAACCTGTAGGAGTTTTATAAAGGGTTAAGTTGATTTGATCTTGATTAATCAAATAATATTCTGAAGTTCTCCCTTTGACAAAACCATAATACCACTTCACCTTCTTGAATTTCAAATACAAAGTTTATGCTTGGTTTTCAAATAATTTTAATAGTTAATTGTTAAACTAGTTATTCCCAGTATATTTTAAGTAAATTGTTTTATTGAAGAATTATATGCAGAGAAGTACCCAAAACATAAAAGTCCAGCTTGATGAATTTTTACATAGGGAACATAGCCATAGAATCAGCATCCATAGTAAAACACAGAATATTCGTTTTGGCTACTTTTTTTGTTATATAAATGGACTCAAATAATATGCACTTTTTGGGGTCTGGCTTATTTCATACAGTATTAGGTTTTTGAAGTTCACCTATGTTGTGTGTAGGTCATTCCTATTTTTTGTAGTTCCAGCATATGGCTGTATCACAATTTTTAAAAAGATCCTTTTTACTCCTTGTGAGCAGAAAACATTTCCACATTGGGGCTGTCACAGTTAGTGCTGCAGTGAACATTCTCTGGTGAATATATGTTCACATTTCCAGGTAGAATGCCTGGGTTAAAAGTATGCGTGCACTCAGCTTTAGTAGATACTATTAACACATGCTTGTACCAATTTACATTCCTATCACCAGTGGTTCCACACCTTAGCTAACTTTGTCTTATTCCTTTTAGCCATTCTGATGGATGTAGAGTGGTATTACATGTTGGTTCTAATTTACATTTCCCTGATAACTAATGCAGTTGACTACCTTTTCAAATGGTTACTGGCCATTTGGACATCCTTTAATTGTGAAGTGTAAGTTTTGCCCATTTTTTTTAATAGGTGGGGTTGCCTGTTTTCTTGATTCCCAGGAGTTCTTTCTATATTCTGAATACCAGTCCTATGTTATATTACGAAGCTCTTGCACTCTGTTGCTTATTTTATTTTTCTCCACTTTCCAGTTTATTTTGTTTTTTGTTTTGTTTCGTCCCAAGCTAACAAGTAGTTAAGCTTGAACTGATCAAATAGACAAAAAGTGAACCTGGATATGTCAGGGTAAAAGATGCAGGTCTCACCACTCTACTTAACTCACCTACATCATCTCTGATGATGAATCTTAGTAGATATCCAAGTAAGAACTACTCTTATGCTGTTTGATGTTCAGGTTCTGACCAATAAGAAGACAACCTTCTTTGGTGGCAATTCACTTTCTATGATTGATTACCTCATCTGGCCCTGGTTTGAACGACTGGAAGCACTGGAGTTAACTGAGTAAGACATATGAATATTTTGTGCATAATTTAGGATAATGATAATTTGAATAGTATATGTTGAAATATTTTATACAACTTTTATTAATGGGAAAAGGCAGACAGGAGGAGGACTTGTGCATGTCATATACCTACATCCACCACTCCTTCCCATTAGGGGCGCAGGCAGGGGTTCTGTGACATGTGGTAAAATGTTTTAAAAGTAATTTACTCCTTCCCTCCATAATAAAAATCCGTAAGGAAGATTTGGGGAGGAGGAGCTGAGTGAAAAAGGTGTAGGTTTTAAGAAATACAATTGGCAGTTACAAAATAGTCACAGGGATATAAAATACAGCATAGGGAATATAGACAGTAATGTTGTAACACCTAGGTATGGTGTAAGATGAGTACTAGACTTATTGGGGGATCATTTTGTATGTTATATAAATGTCTAACCATTATGCTGTACATCTGAAACTAATATCATATTGAATGTCAACTGTAATTGAAACTTTTTAAAAATCCATAAGGATGTACATTTTTATAAGGCTGTCATGAAGGATTATATGACCAATGCTACCTCCCAGTTACCAGTAAGATTCCATACTAGTTTGCAAGCTCCATATTTTGAAGTTTGGCAGCTACTTTAGCTTACTCCCTCTTAGAGCTTAGAGCTATTCAGGGTTACTCTCTCTATATGTATACAGTGGAGGGTCTTGCCATAGTAACATCAAAGATCAGTGATCAAAGATCTCCACAACAAATATAAAAATGGCAAAAGTTTGAAATATTCCAAGAATTACCAAAATGTGGCATAGAGAGACGAAGTCGAACAAATGCTCTTGGGAGAATTGGGCCTATAGACTTGCTCAATGCAGGTTTGTTGCCACAAACCTTTAGTTTGTAAAAAAAAACACACAACATCTAAGAAGCTCAACAAAAGGAGGCATGCCTTATTCTATGATTATGTACATTTTAAAGAACGATTTTTAAAGAACTACTTTAAAAGGTTAGAGAGAACAAAGTGAAACTGCAGAGTGCTAATGATGACATATTGACGTTGCAATGCCTTCTTCTTTGGTCTAGCTCACACCTTCATGCTTTCCATCTCCCACAGGTGTCTGGACCACACTCCAAAACTTAAGCTCTGGATGGCAGCCATGAGGAAAGATCCCACAGTGTCAGCTCTCCTCACGGACGTGAAAACCTTTCAAGGTTTCTTAAAGCTCTACTTGCAGAACAGCTTGGAGGCCTGTGACTACGGGCTCTGATGGGGGCAGAAGTCAACAATGAAAACATACCCGATACTTCCCTTCACTAACAGGAATAAAGGCATGCTTTTATCTTAGCAAGTGCTCTCATGTTTCTCTGGATCACCTTTTAGTTGACATCATGGCCCAGCGGTGGGGTTTCCTTAAGGCCTTCCTGCAGAAATGTAAACACGTTTCCTGCTCCGGATGCTCACATGACACTACGGTTTCTATCAGTTTCTGCTGAAAATCTCCAAGTCATCCTCTCTCCTGAGATCTAGACTTCAATCTAGATTTCTAACCACCCATAGAACATGCCCACTTGGATACCCCATTGTCATTTCAAGAGATGCCCTTTCAAGTTTGTCTTCGAGGTTCTGAGTTGAGAATTTTCAATTCCTCATTTTTTTCTGTCATCAACTGAATTTTACTTGCCATTGTCACCCATGAAGACCAGACCTGCATCACCTCCAAGTCAGGTGACCAGGTGGCCTCCTATTTGATCTCCAATATCCAATCTCTATCCTCTTCAACTCCTTCCTACCAAAATCCCATTTCAGGTGTACAACATAGCGATTATGTTGTCCAACCCATTCAATATGTCATTGCCATGAAGACCACATCCCTTGTATGTAAGGCTGAATGACTAATAGGTAATATCCCCATTCAGAAATAGCAATGCCATCTTCCATACACTTCCATAGCCCACTGGTCTTCTCACTAATGTTTATCATCACATCACCTCCAGGAGAAGAAGATCGGTCAGAGGGCATCACTTCCTTCTATAGATCATTCAACTAAGGTCCCGAGGTTCAATGAGACCTTAAGATACTGGCAGAAATATCTGGAGGACACACCGAGCACCCTGTTCTTACTGTTAGAATTAAGGGGCTGTTGACCGGCCAGCCCCAGTACAGTCTGGTTTCCTGTACTTAAACGGAAGAGCACCTAGCAATCACCTAGGGCTCACTGCTGGGGGTGGGTGGGCCACATTTGAAATGAGCGCCTCCTACCACCCCATTGTGATGCAAGAGATCTGGGGGGCCGCACCACCCCGAGAGGCAGCTGACAAAGGCTGACTTCACAAAGGGCCTTCGGCAGCCAACGCCCAAGCTCCGGGGCGACCCATCTCTGCCCCCATCGACCTGCCCCACACTCCGGGCCCAGGTCGGCTGCAGGCGGACTTCAGTCGGATGCAGACCCGGGCACTGAAGTGCCACACAGAGCCACTCCCCGGTCACAGACACCCGCGGGGAATCAAGACTGCGGTTCCCCAGCCCCCCTTTGGCTCCTCGCACGGCGTGGCTGGAGCGCTTCTCAAGGACTCCAGGCTCTGGCTGAAGCTCTGGGCTCCGCGGCCAGTAGGCGGGTAGGGTCCCACTCCAGGGGGCGGGCGCCACCTCGTTTTACGGCCACTTCCCTTTCCCACGGCGGGGCGGGGAGGTGTCTGTCGGCCTCTCCTGTCACCTCCACCGGGTGGCTGCGTGGGTCTGGTCAGGATTGCGCTGGAAGGGAAAAGGGGTCTGTGGTCAATTCTGGAAACAAGTCCTGATCCTATTTCAAACAAGTCTATTTGAAAATAGAGCTGCTTTTTCCCCCTCACTTATGTCATTCTTCAAACTCCGTGAAGGATATCTGAACACCCAGTAATCTTTCATGGAAATTAGGCGTCTGAGGTAGTAAGAGGGATGTCCTCCAGGTTTTGTCGGTCTCTGAGATTGGTATGAGAAAAAACTTTTTTTTTTTTTGAAAACCTGATAAATGCAAACTCCACTTCTATTCTCAAAACAGAGATACAATTAAATAGAGTAAGTTATTTCTGTGGTGGCATTCTTTTCCTGGAAGGCTTAAGTTACTATTACCCATGACTGAAGTTCCCCACATTTGCAGATAGATTCGATTATATTTCAGGCAGCTGGAAACCAATTGGAGTAGGTTTAATATGGCCTTGTTACCATTCGTTTCTTGCTTGAATGAGTCAGTATAATAGAGGTGTAAACATGATATAATTACATAGAAGGATAGTTTGCAAAGAGGATTTCAAAGAAGTACCTATTGGGTCTTTAAAGGGAAGTAGGGATAAGCTCAAAGGTCATAATTAAACTCTTTCCAGGGAAACCGCAGTGTTCAGTGGTAGGATTAAAATCCACATTACTGAAATGTAGCCTGCGGCATTCAACTCATTCAACTGCCATTTAACTGGTAACTGGTGAAATAAATATTCAGTGTTGAATTCTAAGTCTAATATGCTTGGCAAAGCTGAATTGCAGTGCATTTCATCTTTATGGATGCAAAATTGGGATGCACTACGCTGCTCTTAAAAATGTGTTCTTATTCACTACAATTAGTCACTAACTTTGAGCTCTTACTATACTGAGGATCACCTGTATGTTTTCATTCAATATTCAAAACCCATCAAGAAAGTGCTGTTTCTTTCTCATTTCACAGATGAGGATGAAGGTCAAAGAGGAGAGCGATAGCTTGTCTAAGTGCCGATGCCAGGGTTTGAGTATAAGTGCCAGTGGAAAACCTTGACATTATTTTTCTCCCCTTCAGGGTTCATTACTCTGTCTATTCTCTAACTACACCAAATAGACTTGCATTTTAGAATGTGACTTTCCATACACAGATATACTTTGAAGAAACAACATTTACCAACTCTCAGAGTTGGTTTCCTTTAAAAGGTGGCAACAAGGGGGGGGGGATGTAATCTTGGAAATAGGTTCTCTCTAGCCTAGTGGAAAAGTGGAACCTTTTACTTTGCAAATGGAATTCCCAGTTTGGCCCTTAAAAATTCATTCATTGTCAGTTTCTTCCAGGATGGGCAAACTCAGGCCAGAGAGCCAAACCCAGCCCACTGCTGGGTTTTGTACAGCATAAGAATTAAGGATGATTTTCACATTTTTAAATGGTTGAAAAAAACAAGAGAAGAATCATAATTTATGACACGTGAAAATTATATGAAATTCACCAAGAGTAAACCCTAATATAAATTATTCACCACTCAGTTTGTCTTCATTGATTAAAATTAGTTCTAGAATAGTAGTTATCCTATTATTTTATCTTCCCAAATGCAAAATTGTCAGCATGGCAAGCAAAGAACCAATGTCTTTTCCAATACCAGATTTCTTGCTGACACATATGCAATTTCTTTTAAGAGAAAATGTATTAGAACATCTTCGCCATTCCCCAAACTTACGAATCCACAGCAACTTGTCATGTCCCACATGAAATCACTCTGCATGACCTAACAAAACATGTTGTTGAGTCACTATTCCAAAGGCTTTCAAAGATTCCTACTTAGTAGGGGGAAAAAATGTTAACACTATTAACCAAGAATTTCCGGATAGATTGGAATTCCAAAAGACAGAAGGTGTCCAATCAAGAGCTACATAATTAGGTTCTGTCATTTTAATAAAGGATATTTAGATTCAGCTAACAATTGCTGAGTAGCAATTGTGTGTTAAATCTTTTCCAGGACTTAGATCCTCTCCCCTCTACGCTGTTAGCAGCTTTAGAGGCCAAGACGATGAGTCAGGCTTTGGACTTTTAAAGTTCTTCAACCTTACTAGCGGGTCACTTTGGACAAATAATTTCATTTTCCTGAGGATATTTTCTATGTTGTAAAATAGGAATAATAATAGTTGCCTGAGTAGTTGTGGGACTCAAATAAGGTAATCCATGGAAACTATTTAATCAGAATGAGTGAGGCATAGAATGCTTTTCTTTCCTTCTTGTCAGCCCTCTAAAATGCATTGATGAGTAACTCCATTTCAGCTCAATCCTGTAAAATCAAATAACTTGTCTTTCCATCTGCTGAATTTTAGGATCACCATTCTGCTTAGGGTCAGAGCGAAGGCCAGCTACCGCCTTGATTTCATGTAGATGGAAGAGGGATCCAAGTCAGCCCTGTATTGCCGGGCTGTTGACAATGTGTCCTTAGCCATGATAAAGGGTCTTCTCTAAGATTTATGCTGGGGGCTGGGGAGAGCTCACAATTTTTCCTTTGCCTCTAGGTTACCTTGTTTCGAAGTCATTATCAGTTGTTTTCATAGCTTGGGTGCAATCTCAGGAATAGGGCTGGAACTAGAGTGAGGCCATGAGGACACAAAATTTAAGGAGACACTCGGGCATGCAAGAGCTCAATACTAGCAAGTCTTCCTCCTCTGCTATCTTATGAAAAAGCTTGCCTTTCTTATTGTACTCATACAGAGAATGTGGCCTGTTGTCTTACAGACGCAGGAGGGAGGGCTTAGAATGGGAAAGAAAACCTTAGTGTTACCCCGTTAATGTTTGTTAAACTCCCTTGAAATACATGCTGGCTTTTAAATGCTCTCGTTCTTCACAGATTCTCAATGTGGAGAAGGGACCCCATGGAAGGCTGTACCCACGTGCTCAAAGCAGGGGGTACTTCTCAGGCTTTTTGTTTGTTTTGTTTTGCCCACACTCCGACTTGGGCTCCCAAGTCTGGGGCTAGGGAGGCGGTTATCCTACCGAGCTCGTGACCCAGGACACGTCCCCGCTGCCCCACCAGAGCCCAGTCCCTTAAACCTTGGCTTTGGGCTGCAGGGGCGGCGCGCCGAAGCCTGTGGCTGCGGCGGCGGCGAACCCCAGAGCACAGGCTTGGAGCGCCGAGTCTTGGAGCGCCGAGGCTTGCAGCGTTGGGCGCTGAGCAGACGCACGATAACCATGGGTGACGATGAGAGCAGGAGCCTGGGGAAAGGTGAGTCCTCTGGGCCCGCGGGATGGAGACGCTGGGCCTTGACCCCCAGACCAGCGCCGTGGGGAGGGCCTGGAAGGGTTCCTCGGCACAAAATCCACGTGCAAAAGTGTCCAGTCTGGGGACTCCCGAGGAGGAGGAGCGTGCACAGCCCTCTGGAGGTCACAGGGAGGAGAGTGAGTGTCCCAATTATCTAGGGACGTATCGCAGGTGACTGCACTCTTTCACTTACAGTATGTTACCAGTTCTGAACGAGGGACAGTACTTACAATAGTTCTTACTGAGCACAGATCATTTACTATTCTTAGCCGAGCCTCAAAGTAAATAACGCAGACAAACAGTTCGTTGCAAGCGAATCACACACGGTTTATTTACCAAGTCCTGGTGGGTTTCAGTCCCTGGGAAGTCCACCCGGAGATGCTCACTGAGACACACCACACACAAGACGTTGAGAGAGTAAGCCTCATGGAGCTTCTGGAGGTACAGAGGCAGAGCAGAGTAGATGAGCGTTGGAGATGAATCTGTGGAGGTCAGACAGGCATTTGTCTTCTGCGCTGAAACTCTCTTTTTATACTCAAAAATGGGTGTGTGCGTGATGGTCTATCAGCGGCTGCCAGGTAGGGTGTCTGGTCTTACAGATAAGGTTGGGGATTTCCCAGGTAGGTAAACGAGTTACATCTTTAGATAAGATTCCTATCAGGTGCACACGGATGCTCATATGGAGTCTAAGGGTCACACACAAATCGAAATGGAGTTACTTATGCTAACTTAATGATTACTGTCACAGTGAGCCCCTCTCTCCAGTGGCCTAATCCACCTCTTGGTACCCCTCACCCGCTCCGCAGGAAGTGCCCCCCCAGGGCCGGTCCCAGAGGGCCTGATCCGAATCTACAGCATGAGGTTCTGTCCCTTTGCGCACAGAACGCGCTTGGTCCTCCTGGCCAAAGGCATCAGGTGAGAGATGGAAGGTCAGTGCCCGGCAGGCACCGGGGGACGTTGAAAACCTGGCTTTTCTTCTGCTTTGGAGATGAGTGTCTGCCCGGGTGAGCCTCTCATTTTTGTTGTCTTGTTTTCCCTTTGCCTTTTAAGCCATGAAGTTATCAACATTAACCTGAGAAACAAGCCTGACTGGTACTACACAAAGCACCCTTTTGGCCAGATTCCTGTCCTGGAAAACAGCAGATGTCAGCTCATCTACGAATCTGTGATCGCTTGTGAGTACCTGGACGATGCGTATCCGGGAAGGAAGCTGTATCCATATGACCCTTACGAGCGAGCTCGCCAAAAGATGCTATTGGAACTGTTCTATAAGGTGTGTTGAGTTTTTCAAAAAGCCACTTACACTCTCTTTTACTTTGCATGTCTTTCCCAAACTTCAATTCATTTTTAAAGTCCAGTCATCGGTGAAATTGTTTTGTTTTGATAGTGCGTGTGCCTTAGGAGAATAACAGGTATGCAATTATAGTAGAGCTATCGCCTCCGGTTTTAAAGGTTAAAGGCTTCACTGAGAGGTGTGTTTGATGTGAACTAGCAGTCTCCAGAGGCATGATTATGGCAAAGTTTTGACTGTGTGACTTAAGGTAGGAATATTGAAAGAGCTGAAAACTGGTGATATTTTACAGGGAATATTAAGGTTTCAGATTTAAAAATATTGGGAAATAGAGACATTAATGCATGAAAGGGGGCTGCTCTTTTTTTCAGAGCAAGAGTGCCAACTGTCCAGGAAATGTGTACCTGCTGATGACAGGGGAAAAAGTGGAGAAACTTTAAGATGGTTCTCTTTGAAATGCAATAAAAACAACTGACATATATTGAGCATGCATGATGTGCCAAACGCTATTCTAACTCCCTTTATAAGGGTTAACTCATGCAACCCTTACAACTGCCCTTGTACCGGGTGGGTACTATTACTGTATCCATTTTTTAGGTGGTAACCCAGGGTCTTAAAAGGTTAAGTGCCTGCCTAAGATTGTACAGCATGGAAATAGCTGATCAAGTAGGCAGCACTTGAGAACACTTTTTAAAAGCACCTTGTTTTATCAGGGAGCTATGACAAGTGAATTGCTGGAACCACAGATACTCCTCAGGATACTCCTAATGGGGAGCCGGGATGTGAGCGTTGGCCTGTTAAGCTGGAGGGACAAAGCTTTGGCTGCGTTTTTAGGCAGAGCAGAAGCATGGAGTTCCCTCAGATTTCTCCACTAAGAAGCCTGTGTCCTCTGATCAGGTCCCACATTTGACCAAGGAGTGTCTGGTAGCATTGAGATGCGGGAAAGAATGCTGTGATCTGAAGCTAGCCCTTCGTGAGGAATTCTGCAACCTTGAAGAGGTACAAAAAGGGGGCCCCTCTCCTGGTTAGACCCAATGGAAGAAGCAATGTAGGGTCATTAACCTGGTCACCCTGACACCTTCTGCTTGCACAGACTTCATCTTTGTGCCTGACTTTGATAAGTTCAGCTACTCATCATCTTAATTCGTGCTTTCTCTATTTTAGAATACTAGAGGCTGGGTGCATGGATTCATGCACTGGTGGGGTCCCTTGGCTTGGCCTGCGGCTCTCCGACATCCCCTGAAGGGTCCTGGATTGCGAGAAGGTGCAGGCCAGGCCGAGGGACCCCACTGGTATACAGTCAGGATTGGGAAGGGACCGGGGAAGGCTCCAGGGTGTGTCAAGCCCATTTAGTCCAGTCCCTATCGGCTAGACCCCAGCAGCAAGCGAACCCACTGGTTGGAGCATCTTCCCCCTGGTGGCCAGTGTGTGTCATAGCTACTGGTTAATGGTTGCTTAGGCTTTTATATATATAGATGTGCTTGGGTCGGATTTCCAGGAATGGCATTACCAGGTGAAAGGGCATGGACGCTTTACAGGCTGGAGCTGTATGATGCTACATCCTCCCCAAAGAGCAGTACATGAAAATGCCCTTTGCTCTACCAGCTTTTCACTCTTGGGAAACTTCATGTAAAAAGATACGCGCCGTTTTGAAGAGAAAGAGCAGTTTCTCATTGTTCATACATTGAGTGTTTCTTTGATTGCTAGTGAAGTGGGATATTTTCCCCAAAGGATGCCATCGCTCAGTGTTTTTGTTTTGTGTGTAAATGGTCTGGTAGCCATCTTGTCTATCAAGGTCTTACTGGTTTTCCTTGCCGATTTGTGAAAGTTCCTTTTAAAGAGTTTCTTATAGGTAAAAGATTATCTGCTTGTTTTTAAGACATTTTTGTTTTCTTTTGTTATAACTTTTAATTTGGCTTACCTTTTTTCTGTATGCATAGAAATATAACATTAAAAAATATTGTGCCATAATCTTTTTCTGTTGTGATTTCTTCCATTGCTTTTATACACAGGAGGTCCTCCCTCCCCCAACTTCAGAGATTCAATCAATTCATTTATCTTTTCATCCACCATCCATCACTTTAAAGATGTTTGACAAGCATTGCTTTGCAATCCCCCTACTATCTTACAAATAAATGTTGGCAAATGAATTAAGCCCATTGAAAGGATGCCAGGATAGAATTTTCAGGGTGGTCCTTTAATCTCCAAATGTTGGCAAGATGCCTTCTGAATCCTCATAGTGATGAGCAGCAAGATGGGACATGTTCTACCAGGCACTTACTTCTGAGGTTCCTTTGTAGGGAACAAACGATTTTATCTATACTCTGTTATACACACTTGGTTTGTTTTACAGGGAATTGGTTCGTTGTCATTAGCTCAGCTTCAGCTGTATAGCAGGGTAGGAGGGTCCTGAAATTTGAAATCTTGAGAATCTCCACTTATCTTTTATGAACTCAAAAGACTTCTGCTCTGGAGTGGGGTGCTTTACTGTTGCTTTTGGATAAGGGCCTGAATTGCTGGTTTATTGGCAAGCAGCTTTGTGTCTTTTGGGTGTGTGTGTAGAGGGAAGGGAAGGAGAGGAGGTTCTGCCTCTTAAGAATTATTTCAATCAAGAAAAACCTCCTTCTTCGTCCTCC
>PVJC01044514.1:0-14084 GCA_004026665.1 Murina feae
CAAAAGCATTAAAAATCTTCCTTTTCAGGACTGCCATCCTGCCTGTTTACACAATTCCAAGTTGAATCTCTGAGCTGAGGGTAGGAACTATGTTTATTGGTTAATAAGATACAAACGGAAGCCAGAACACAGGCTTTGCACCCACTCTGTTCTCAATATTTGCTGACAGATTTAACGAGGCTGCACTGAACACAGATGAGA
This sequence comes from Murina feae, assembly GCA_004026665.1. Lineage (NCBI taxonomy): Eukaryota > Metazoa > Chordata > Mammalia > Chiroptera > Vespertilionidae > Murina > Murina feae. Next base: position 202 of record PVJC01044514.1, read on the forward strand.
GATTTCTTCCAAATCAAGCAATTAAGCAACACTTATCAGAGTTCATAAGCTACGAAGAACATTCCTATATATTCTCATTCACGAGGAATTCAAGAAACCACAGTTAAATCCTTGTGACATCAGGCAATGGGATATGAAGGAGGAACATGCTGCCTTTTGTAAAATCCCTTCATGTCCACACCTGAATCAACCTAACACCTCTCGGTAAGAATAAAATCTTCTTATCCAGTTATCCTGAATAAACACTTCCTTTGTGCACATTCCAGTTAAAAGAGCTTCTCCCATCTGACCTCAGAGCAAAGCTGTCTCTGAAGGGTCTCTCTTGTTTTGTCTAAATAAATCAAAGCCAAAGTAGCAATATTTACAAGTGAAAACATTGGGAACTAAGACGACTGAAATTTTTTTTGTTGTTAATCATCATCCAAATATTTGTCTTCTTTTTAGAGAGAGTGGAAAGGGAAGAGAAGGAGAGAGAGAGAGAGAGAGAGAGAGAGAGAGAGAGAGAGAGAGAGAGAGAGAGAGAGAAATGTATGTGAGAGAGACACATCAATTGGTTATTTCCTGAAGTCAGCTCTACCAGGACAGGGGATTGAGCCTACAGACCAGGTACGTGCCCTTGACCGGGATCAAATGCGGGACCCTTTGGTCCACAAGTTGACACTCTACCCACTGAGCCAAACTGGCTAGGGCAAGATGTACATAATTTTAAAGATTTTTTTTTTTCAGAGAAGGAAGAGGCATCAAAAACATCCTCAATTATAGGAACTTGACATTTTTTTCCTCAACATAGTAAAGCATGAGACATCTAAATAGTCTTGTCTTCTGTATCTACCTTCAGAACTTTTCTTTGCATCAGCAACCTTTAGTGTTTATCAAAAGGAAAGGAAATAGGTGGTGGCAGTTGGGGTTGAAGCAACCTACAAGATAAATAATACAGAAAAGGGCAAATAATAGAAAACAAAGCAGAATAGAGATCACACTGGAAAGAGTGGGAGGGAGGCTGTCAAAGGGGGCACTGGCTGGTGGGTGGAAATTCACGGGAAACTGCATTCTAGAAGCTTCCTGAAAGCAAGAGCCATAGCTCAACATTCTTTTAGCGATCCCATGAGGCTGGGAAAAACCAACTCTTGATGAATACTTGAAATTCCAGGAGGTCTTGCTCACATTTTTTCCCCCTGTGGTAGAAAAAGCCTAGGAATCAACAGACCTAGCCCACTATCCCTGGTCTTAACACTGTGACTGGGAACCGGTCACTGAATTTCTCTAGGATTCAGCTGCTTTGTCCAGAAAAGCTATGGGAGGGAAGAGTAGACAACTGACCAAGCAACCAGAAAGCAATCATGATAATAAGTAAAGAATCAGCCTTTGGTTTTGCTTAACTTATATAGTTGGGAAATATGGTATCATTAGGCTATAATTTATTCCCTAAGAAACACAGGCCCAAACATTTGTTCTTTATTCAAACCCATTCTACAAATTGCACCTCTCATTCTACTGTACTTTTCTTTATAGTTAGGTTTGCCTTAGGCAAAACGACTTCAGATGTGAATGTGAGTTATTAAAAACATAGTCAATTGACAGTCACAAGTGATGTAAATTTAACACTACTTGGGGCAGGAAGACTGAACTCAAATGTTTAAGTTCTGATGTACAAAATTAAGTAGAAACTTCCTATTAGATTAAAACCACTTTCAAACTACATTTAAAGTACTCTGTAGCAAGATACACAAATTCTTTTTTATTTATTTATTTTTTTAATATATTTTATTGATTTTTTACAGAAAGGAAGGGAGAGGAAGAGAGATAGTTAAAAACATTGATGAGAGAGAAACATCGATCAGCCGCCTCCTGCACACCCCCTACTGGGGATGTGCCCACAACCAAGGTACATGCCCTTGACCGGAATCGAATCCGGGACCCTTCAGTCCACAGGCCGACGCTCCATCCACTGAGCCAAACCGGTCAGGGCCACAAATTCTTTTAGGAAAAGTGTTTTAAAATATGACTTGTGCCCTGGCCAGGTTGGTTGGAGCATCGCCCTGTACACCAAAAGGCGGAGGGTTTGATTCCCTGTCAGGGCACATACTTAGGTCTCAGGTTCAATCCCCCGGTCAAGGCCCGTATGGGAGAAAACTGATGTTTCTCTCTCACATTGATGTTTCTCATTCTTTCTCTCTCCCTTCCTCTCTTCTCTCTAAAAGTCAATTAAAACGTATCCTCAAGATAAGGATTAAAAGAAATATCTGACTCCCCTAAACTGGTCTTTCAAGTTGCTAGAAAATGACTTTACCCAAGTTTGTTTTGAGGAGTTCTAATTTTGAAATACTACCTGACAAAAAGGAAATTTCACATTTGGAGGAAAATATGAAGAATATACTTCCTTCTGGCTACAAGAGCCCTTTTTGTATATAGTGAAGGAATTTGACAAACCAACCTGTAATACTGCCTTCTCCATAAAGCCTTCACAGGCCATGGTAGTCAAAAGGTGTCTTTAATACTACATCCCACATCGTACTGATACATGGTTACCAATCAGAATTACAGAGAAAACTGTTGGAACTCTAGAAATCCCTACAGCACCTAGCAAAGCACCTTATAAGATACAACAAATGCTAAAATAAATAAGTAAATGAATAAATAACCTTTAACTGAATGAGTAGCATGGCTGTTATGAAGGGTAAATCAAAACCAACAGCAATTCTCTCCTACAATGCATTGGACTAATACTACTTGGTACCAGAAAAATTCTTCAACTAATTTTCAAGTTTATGGTCAAAATTTCGTGGCTTACACCTGATGAACAACAACACAAGGAATCAAAGCTGAACAGGAAGAGAGCAAGGCCCTTCAGAGGTATGACAGTCAGAGAGAACAGAGATGGTATCCTAAAGACATCAAACAGCAAACACAGTCAGGGTAATGGATGGAAAAGTCTGGTCCTTTTTAATGAACTTCAGAATTTTGGATGTGGAACAATTCCGGAAATTGACGGAGTCCACACGACAGCTAATACCATGGTTTAGTAAAGCAGAATGTCCTCAAGTGAGGGTTGTTGGAAGCAAAGAAGTCAAGAAACTTTATTCTTGATTGGGGAAGGATCATTCAGATGCTAATGCAGAAGGCAGGATTTGGGATATCAGCCACTGTCCTCTTAACTAGTGTTTGTTACATGTCAGGTAAGATGAAGAGTTTTACATACGTATATAATCTCATTTTATCCTCAAACTATCATGTATAAAATACTCTTTATAAGTAAGAAAGGTTTACAGAGGTTGACAACGTTCCCAAGGTCACACAGTGAACAGAGGAGGAGCTGGGACTTGAACCCCAGGCTGACTTGAAAGTCCTTGATGAACCTGGGGGAGAGGGGACAGAGAGATGACCAGGAGAGCACAGAATACTAGCTTCAAAGACAAGGTGGCTTTTGCATGGGGGTGACAGTGTAGTCGTTATGGATCCAGCCGAGGAAAGACGAGAAAGAGCCAACATCAACTCTGGGTCCTCGGAGCCACAAGGCCAGAAGCTCATGGAGAGCCACCTACGGTTTGAAGACGAACCACAGTCTTTGAATGTGGTCCCATCCTCTCCCACACAGCTCTGTGGAGGGCATGACTAGGATCACAGGGTGCTCCTTAGCGTCAAGTTTACAACTGGGGACCCGAGTCCCAACCTTCATTATGGCTCTGAGCTCCACAACCATCACACTTGGTGATTGCTCTTCTCTTTCCCCTTCTCCTTCCTGTTGAATTTTCCACTTGTATCATACAATACAGCTCTGATTTCTAACTCACACTGACCACTTTCTTGCTGTGTATCAATTATAACTCCCTGAATAGAGGCAGGAGGACGCTTTACTGAAAATAAATAAATAAAAGGCTTTGGGCAAGCGGCTTTGCCTTCCACAGACGCTTCTAATGGGAACACTGCTCCCTTTGCTGCTTGACTGGACAATTTCAGATCTTCTTCCCCCTATAGGTGTTATATTTTAAGGAAGAAGCTATTTCTTGCTCATAAAACCACGGTAATTACAGGAGCAGGTAAACCATCACCACAGTTGAAAAAAAAGAGCCTCTGGAGGAGTCTATGGCCAGGCGAGAGGCCTTTCGACTGAAAGCAGGCGAGACCTTGAGGACACGTCAGAAAGTCCATTTTTCAAAAAGTGTTAAAAGGCACTCGGTCAATCAATGCCAGCTGAATGACGTCTGGTATTAGAAATCTAAAGAAATTAAATTTTTAAAATTGCACTGCATCTGGCCTCAAAATGAAAAAGGTCAGACGACTTCAAAGATGCCCAGTGAAAGGCAGCTATTCATTACCGAGAGATCTGCTTCTGTGGCTGACGGATGGATCTTTCACTTAAAGCCCGAATACAAGACATCAAACCCCTCCTCCACGGCTGTCTGTGACTCCCCACGATGCTCTCCACAGGTTCAGCCTCCCCACGCCCTAATTTCATTAGGATGGGAGTTCTCCATAATCATGCAGGCTTTTTGTTTGGTTTCTTAAGTCCCCAGGTGATTCTAATGTGCGGCCACCATCACTTAACTTACTGCTTACTAACTATGGTCCAGGCTCTACACAGTCATTTAATAATCCTCACACGCACCCTCTGCAGAAGGTACAGTACTATAAATATCTCCATTCTACAAAGTCACAGAGAGGCTAGTGACATGCTCAGAGTCACACAGCACAGCTCATAGGGGCAGAGCCCGGGGTGCTTATCAAGGCAGTCTGGCTCCAGAGCCTAACCATGCAATCCCTATCCCATGCCTCTTTTTTTTTTTGGATAAAAATGAAAGAGACTAGCTCCCAGGGGTCTGGTGAGGTGATCACAGACAAAACCTCCATGTAGGGGAACACACATACACTATCCCTGAACAGTATCCCAGGCCTCAAATCTATCTTTAAGAAGAGAATTTACCTCTATTGAGAGACACCTGCTGTTCTGTTTCTTAAATTCTCCTAGGCATACAACTTATCAACGTTCTTTCACACTACACAGTTGTCAGTGTGTGGCCTGGAGGCACCATGCAACAAAATACATTCTAGAACGAGCAAGCCCTTCCTGAGCTCACGGCCAGAACACTGGGAGGTGTGCCGTACTGTCCATGGGGAAGATCATTTGGGGCAGAGAGCTTTGTCTTGCATGAGCAATGTTTCCTCTAATCTTAACACTTACCCAGAAGGTAGGAACTATATTATTCAAGAGGAGCTCAAAAAACTGCCTCTTCTGTCCATTTCTTACTGAATGAATTGCATGAAGCTGGTTAAAAGGTGATGGGATGGGGCAAGGAATGGCCTGGTGCCCAAACTTTCTTTCTCTGGGCAGTTTTACACAATCAACAGATGTAATAAAGTTTTAACCTTAGACATCAAATTTTACATATAAATTAGGGTATTCCTGCTGTGAAGAGCTGAATCAAATTTACACATGCCACACAGCATCCCCTCTTCACATAGCTAAAGCAAGTAACGCACGCATCACTGTGTGTTTATCCCAAGTTTGTAAGGGAAACAATTCCCGGCCATACACTTTGGTGGCAGTAAGCAGTATTAAAGGGGACTGCCACCAGGGCCTGTGAGAAAGGTCACATGGGAATGGACAATGGCTTTATTTTTTCATTCACTCTAGTAGCCGCAAAGTGGGGAATACCAGAGCTCCAGATGATAAAAGTCAAAGACAAGTTATGCCAGGAAACAAAAGCTAAGTATGCTGAGACTTTAGTTTTTAATGTTAACAAACCCAGTCTCAAAGCATGATGACAAAGGGTGCCATCCAAGGCAAGAGTTTGCAACCTTTTAAGTGCCATGAACTGCTTCAGCAACCTAGACCCTCCAGGCAGAATGCTTAGAAATGATTTTGACATTAAAAAATATGAATACCAAAAAAAAAATCAATTATATTGAAACACAGATATCAAAATACTATTTAAAAAGCAAATCTGTGATAATAGTAATGTGTGCTTCTTAATGCACAAAAACAAGATGCAGCTGCAGGTCTAATAGCTACTGTAGTTTTCTAGGCTGTGATAGGCATAAGTGATAGTTTAAACTACCTCTAATAATGTGATACAAAAATCTCATTTCTGTATGCCAAAGCCCCAGGTGCTACTGCTAGTACATGGTTTGCTGCCCACTTTCAGGACTGACAGAAAGGCCACATTTTGGTGAGAGGTTAGTGAAAATGAAGATGTAAAATCTTTTCCACCTATCCAAATTCACATCCACCCAATGAAGTCCATCAGTGGTCCTCAGGGGAAGAGTCCCTGACCCAGAGAATCAGAGTCAGACTCACTGGAACAATTACTCAGACCTGTCAAGAGCTTGGCTAATAACTCGTGCTTCTAAAGAAACAGTAGCTCAGTTTTACCCCCTTCATGGAACCGCTGACATTCAGAGCACTAAACAGTAATCTACTGATTGGCACACATTAGCAGGATTGAGTATTCTACATATGCCCCACTCCCAGCGAGCCAATGCCAAGTCCTATGATTAGGTTTTAGAATAGTAGTCTGTGAAAGCTCTATTTAACCAGAAAGTCCATCACCGCCAGTTACAAACTCACCGACAGTAATGAGCCTGGTATTGAAAGAGAAAGACCTGTGGAAACTTACAGGGAGACAATATATAAAAACAAGGAAAGCCAGGTTAAATATTTGGGGCAGGTTTATTTTATATTGGTTTTTCTGCTTTCTTGGATGTTCTCCTTATCTATGTTAAAAACATTTAAGATCGAGCAATTACTTGGATTGAACTTCCCTAACAAGGGTGGTACACAAGGCTTGGCCTCTCCTGCCTGCCACAGCCGTTTCCCAGCTGCCTGCCCTAACTCCAGGGATGCCCTGATTTATAAATATAATTCAGAGTCCAAAATACATGAACTTACATTGGGCCACTGCCAATTTCCCATGGATCCTGAGTAACCGAGACGGGTTTTGTTTTCATGGTTAGGGCCTACAACAACAGCTGCAAGAGCCTAAGACTTTTTCTAGACTCATAAAATGACCTAAGTCTGGCTCATTGTCTCAGCTGTGGCAGCAGCCAAACTTCCCAGAAAGATGTGAGTCTTGTGTGGTTCTAGAAAAGCTGCGAAGGTCGCTCTGTACTCACCTGAAGGCATCCAAACCTGGATGCAAAAAGCACTTCTGCTGCCCTGACTGGTTTGGCTCAGTGGATAGAGCGTCGGCCTGCAGACTGCAGGGTCCCAGGTTCAATTCCGGTCAAGGGCATGTACCTTAGTTGCAGGCACATTCCCAGTAGGAGGTGTGCAAGATGCAGCTGATCGATGTTTCTCTCTCATCGATGTTTCTAACTCCCTATCCCTCTCCCTTCCTCTCTGTAAAAAAAGCACTTTTGCTAAATGTTGATTACAGGCTAATTCCTAGGCACTGGGGTTACAGCTGTTATTTCTTTAGGAGTCCCACAGAATTCTAATCAAACCTATGACATTCAAGCTTTACACCAGAAGTTATGTGACAGGCCATGTGTGAACATCAGATGTCTGTTCTGTAAAACCCAATGAAAGGCTCAATTAAAGTCCTTAGTAAGTCTGCAGTGGAACCTTTGATCGTGGACTCTGTCACCACGTCTCCTCACACATACAGACGGCATGAGACACGGCTCAGCCCTGAGAACAGCATGGGCATTGTGAAGCGGCACCGAAACCACGCGCACGGACAAGTGCACACAGGCTACTTCTCTCCCACGTTGGGGGTGGGGGCGGGGGGGTGGGGAGTGTCAGAAGCTACAGTCTCCGAACGGAAAAGGGTCCTTGTACACATGCATGTAGCACAGTTACCCAGTTACTCCCTAAATATGAGTGTGTGGTCCAAATGCCTCTGTTTAAGGGGCGGGGAGGGGGGACCCAATTAAAACCCAGTGGAAAATAGGAACACATGTTTCTTGAATGTCTTTGAATCAGAAACAATAGATGTGAAGTTGTTCGAGATCTAATGAAGATGTCCCACAGATGTACTGTCTTCATGGGCTCAGTGACACATCTTTCTAGTACAACAGGATGTGTGGGTCTGCAACAAAGCTGGATATAAAATAAAAGTTTTTAAAGATCTGGTCTTTGTTTTTATGCACTCAAACTTCCCATGCCAACTCCTTTCTGCCTTCTCACAAACCTAATGAAGCCCATATTGCAATGGACTGATAATTCACTGAAAACCAGAAAGACATTTCATCTCCAACGCAGAGTTATATTATGACTTCTGGAAATTACCTCCTCTTAATACTGTCAATCTGCTACAAATCGAAGGCCGATATTCACTCCACCAGTCCAACAAACCACCACAGAAGTGCCAACCAAGAGGTGGAGACAAACGACCCTGTGGCAGGCACTGCCAAGTTTTTCCTTACGAAGTAGCTTCACAACAGCAAGAGGGTAGGAACTATAGTTGTCCGCACTGACAGAGGTCAAGAAATTGATACTTAGAGACACCCAGCAGCCTGCCCTGGCCATCTGTACCCTGACCACTGCACTCCACTTCCTCTCTTGGAGAAAGACACTAGAACTCCAACCGTGGCACACAGACCTTGGCTCCCAAGATGAAAGGATGAGTAAGACCAGCTTCTACTGCGCAAGCATTATGACAAAACTCCAACGTTATTGCGATCATTTGGTTTTATTTAAAACTTTTAGCCTTCTGAAAGAGAAACTGGATGGCATAAGCTCAAATACCCCAGTCCAAACCAACTGATCTTGGCTCTCTTTTGTCTCTACCACTCTCCTTGAAAAAAAACCACACACACACACAAACAAAACAAAACACAGCAACAACAAAAGATCTTAACACCATGTTTTCAACTAACAGCTCTATGAGGCAGCTCAAAGATCTGCTTCCCATTGTTTCACCTGTGCTACTGTGACAGCGCTTATTCCGGGCTTGCTGGCATCAACCCCAGCAACACAAACTCAACGTGTCCAAAACTAAGCTCATCTTCCTCGTCCCCTAACCTCCAAAACCCACTCACCAGCCTATGCTCCACCAAACCCAAGGCCTCTATATCCTCACAGCCTCCGTCCTTGTCTGATAAGCATTAATTGAGTTACTAAGTCTCACCAAATCCATCTTCTCTCCACGCCCTCCCACCATCCTGGGGAGGCGCTCACTATCCCACGGGACTGCGCCAAAGCCCACGGCCCGGTTTCCCTAACATCGGCCCAGATACAGTCCATCAGAGTCATCTGTGAGGCTTGTTAAGAGTCTCTGAGTTTCAGGTGTGGGATGGAGACTTTAATTTCTCACAAGTCCCAGATGATGATGCCGCCCCTCAGGGTCCAAGCTCCTGCTTCAAACCCTCCTCCCTCCCTTCGCATCACACAGGAGTTCTTCCTGAATTCTGTCTTCAGAGGCTGGCTTAAGCCTTCTCAGGCCTGAAAGTGTAGGCCTGCAATAACTAAATGTGGCAGTAAAAGCTACTCCTCACCAAGGACCTGTCATCATCAGGTATGTTATCTCTGTCATTTTGCAGTTAAAACAACCCTATAAAATACACATTATCCCACATTTTATAGGGCAATTCTGTGGGAAAAAATGAAATAAAAATCAAGACGCAGAATGGTTAAATGATTTGTAAATTCCACAATGACAAATTGGTTTTATGTAGTCATTAAAGGGGACCTTCTCCTCAGACAAACTTTGTTAACACAATATGATGGAAGGAGAGAGCTATGAAGGAAAGCAAACATCATTTTCTTCTCAGGATGGGACACAAGGAGAGACCTATGAGGAAACAAAACACGAATACTATGGGCCACCTTTCAGAAGGTGCACCAGAGTGGGCCAATGACTGACTTCCACAACGAAAAAGGACTTCCCAAAGATATCCCTAAATTTTCAAGCACTTTCCCTTATGCCATCCCTTCTGATTCTTATAAAGACCCCTCTGAGGACATGGCAGCATGATCCCACCATCCTAATCTCAAGCAGCACAGCTAATGCTCAGCTAATACAACCAGGGATGGAACCCGGATGAAGACACGGATCATGGCTATGCCATTAAGAGTCTTGTCATTAGCACCTTCTATGTGAGAAAAAAACATAGTGTGACACACTACCAATATGAATAAGACTCAGTTCCTGCCTTCAACAAAGTCAACCTACTCACCAGTCTAAAACAACGCAGTTCCTAATGGCGAAGGCTTTGGAGTCAGACCAGCCCATAAGGTTTAAAAATCCCCAAATCCTAAATCCACCGTGTTTTACATGCCCTGTGATCCTGGGCTATAACTTAATCTCTGTGAATCTTAGATTCCTCATTTATAACAGAGATAATATACCACAGAATCACTGTGAAAATTAGAGATAAACTCGTGAGAAGTACCTGGGACTATGCTTAGCATGAAATATAAGCTACATAAATAGTCAAAATTGTCTCATGTTATTAGAGCTGCTGATATAGGCCCAAGTACAACCTCTAAAGCCCATAATAATAAAATGTCAGTGGAATGGCCTTTCCCTCTCTTATTTAGGACATTAAAATGATAGGCCTGAATTGCCAATTAAAATATGGGGCTGACTGGGGGAGGGTGAAGGATGAGTCACACTCCTGGCTTGAATAGTGCCAATGACCAAAGTGGGAAAGCAGACAGAAGCATGGCGGTGAGGGGATGGGGGGGCGGGGGGGGGGGGTTAGAGGGTCAGGAGACAGGCAAGAATTAGACGATAAATTAGTTCAGTTTGGATATCACAAGAGAACATATGAGTCATCCAAGTAGAAATGCCTAAAAGACTGCTTGAGGTGAGGGTGAACCAGAGAGAGACTTGAGGGCCATTAACATGTGGGTGGTAGTTGAAGTCGTGGGAGCCCTGAGGTCCCCCAAAGAGGCTGAGCAGACTAAAGAAAACCACCAAGGCTGAAAGCCCAGAAACGGGAATATGTAAAGGCAGACACAGCAGGACCTAGGAAGAAAGGAAAGGAAAAGAAAAGCAGCCAAGAATGGTGCACAGGAACCCAGAGGAGAAAGCTGCAATGAGGAGTGCTACAGGAAAGTCATGTTAAGAGTCCTATCAGAGGCCAGCTGTGACCTTCGCAGGAGCAGTTTTCATGACGTTGCGGCCATGGAAGCCAAATGATAGGTCTTCTGTAAGGTGCCTCCTCAATGCCAAAATTCTGTGATATCAAAATAGAAACTCCCCATTTTCCATTAAACCCATCATATTATTAAAACCTCACCCAAGAATGGGTTGTAAGATTTTCTTTCATAGAAAAGGACCTAGTTAAAAACCACAAAAACCATTTAAAATTATCTTTCCTAGTAAGCTCCTACCTAAAGTTGGTCCCAGGGAAGGAGAAAAGAAAAATTAGGTAATTCTCTGCCATCCAAAAAATCGGAGAAGGGAAAAAAAAAAAGTATAACTTACTAAATAAATGTCCTGTCTAAAAAAATCTCTAAGGGCAATACACTTAAATTGCTATTTCAATGTTACTTTCAGAACTGTGTTACCACAGGTCAAAAGGCTTTAGCTTCGATATGCAAATCTATGCATACTTTGGTAAAATTCCATGCGAGCAGATTCCCACCTGGATTTCTAAATAAACCTAAGCTCTTGTTAAATATAGTAAATTGTTCTTCAATGTCCTTGTATACTTACAACCGTAGAAAGTGTTGTCACAGGCAATTTTAAATTAAAGTTATAAAATGGTTCTGCGATGCAAATTATGGCACAACAAGGGAATGTTTGGGTTGGCAGTATAAACTGGTGAAACTAGTTAGGAGAGTTCAAAAATAATTCCCTCCCAAACATCTGCTCAGGCTAAGAAAGAGGTTTTTGTTTTTAAGTCTATTCCACATACAAATATTTTTCAAGTCGTTACACACATCGTCTATTGAGGAGCTTTAAAAAGAAACAAACCTACCCAGCAAAAGGACTCCCTCTCCACGCCTGAAACTCCAACTTGGCACACCTGGGTGCATCTCCGCATCCCCAGTTCTAAAGCTTCAGGGGAGATTCTGGTATGTACGCCCTTGCCAGGCTCCTGTTGAGAAGCTTTGCCTTTAGAAGGACCACCCCCAAAGTTTTGGGGAGCAATGTGGCTGCTCTGTTCTTCATGGATGAACAGGGCATGGCAGGAGGGGTGAGTGTAGAATAGGAAATCCTGCCAGCAAGCCACACCAGACAGATGGCAGAGTGCACCTGCGTATCACATGGGCATCTCAAGAATTCAGAGGTTTGGAAGCAGCTTTAACTTTGACTCCCACCTCCTGTGGGGGAGCATTTCCAACACGCACAGAGAAAGGACCCCTGAGGTTTTCAGCGCCCTCCCCCCACTCCCGGCCCTGTCAACTACTCTGTCCTCGGATTCCCACCCCATTGCCTGGACTGCAAGCAGCTGCGCATACAGGACGGTCCTCCAAGCTGTGCTCACTTAAGATGGAGCTGGAGACTGCTCTCAGCCAATTCTCTCAGGGGAAGGAGGAAATATTTGAGCCCCACTACATGCTACACACTGGAGACAGGAAATGCAAATAAAAGATGAATACAACAAAAATGACCTGCCAGGAACCTCCAGTCAGACTAGACCCCTTGAAATAGGCACTTCTGTTTCACAACATTCAGGTAGGGCTGCAGCACAGGAAAACCACAGGCCAGAAGGCCAGCAATTGCCCTGACGTTCCTAACGTCACACAAACAGAAATCCTCCCCGAAACCTGGGGGAAGGGACCACACAGCTCGGAATGTTACAATAAGGTGACCAGACATCCTGCTTTGGGCGGGACAGTCCCGATTTTTTAACAATTTGTCCTGCGTCCCGCAGCATTTTTTAAAAAGTCCCGATTTTTGGAAAGAGACATATGTACTACTCTTTGTAATATTTTAAGTAATAATTTAAAAAAAAGAAGCCCCCCTGGTCAATGGTGTCCCGCTTTACCAATGTTAAAACCTGGTCACCTTATGTTACAAGACGGCCTGCAAAACAGGTGGGAAGCGGAACCTGTGCCCACTGGAACTGGTGTGACCCCGAAAAGCCAACCGGGGAAGCGCGGGGAGGTAAGGCGAGTTGTCAATGTCCCCTTGTTTGCGTCCCGGTAGCTAAAGAGGGGCTCGTAATTAAACTTCACAGAGTTCCTCATGGGGAAGGGGGAACGGGAGAATGATAATGATAAAAAATGGACAGCCGGTCTGACGGTATTATAAATCTGAACAGCGTTCACCAGTTGTGCTTCTGTGAATGCCAACTGTAAGCCAAAGACACTAAATCATTCACTCAACACACATTAAATGTTGTCAGTGGGAAAGTACTGTGCTAGACACTATACAGAGGCGAAAAAGCTCTGAAGTGGGCACAGCTAAGTAAAGCTAGAAAGGTTTTAACATAGTAACTCAGACAGGGCTTAAATTATCCTTAACTTCGTATGAAGAAAAACCAGCTTTACCTTCAAAGCCCTCCAAGTTTTCAGAAAATAGCGTACCTGTTAACGGCTGGTCTGTCGGTACAGGCCCCCTCACCTCGCCTCACCCCAGGCTCCGCTGGCTCACAACAGAGAGGTGCTGTCTCCTTGGGGCACCGGCCAAGTTGCTCCGGACAAGGCGGCCACAGAGAGCTGGGAAATCGGGAAAGAGAAAGCCTGTGAGCACACTCACACTGTGAGACGCGCAGCACAGAGTGTGTAACACCAGCTACCGCCTCCTGGAAGTCCCCACGAAGCCGTGGTGGGGAGGAAAGACAGCAGCTTATCCACGTGCTGTTCATCACGGGAAAAGCAGGGTGACGGGTCAGCAAACCCGAGAAAACTCCTGACACCTTCTGTTCAAGGTGACCTGGGGCCTTCACTGAAAGCCCCTGGTCTGGAGCAAGGCACTGACCTCCGTCACCATCTCAGGTTTTTCTCCTTAAGGGGTGCCAGTGGGTTTAAAGCCCAGCACACAATG
>PVJC01044515.1:0-14092 GCA_004026665.1 Murina feae
TTTTTCTTACCATTCTCTGGGGACATTCCAGTTCCTAGCTACCTCTGCTCAATGGACTTGGAGGTGGTGTTGAGGGTGGGAAGAAAGGCATGCTGAGAATTAGAAGACTTTTAATCCTCATGTTTGGAGGTGGAGACAATAGTTTTTGTGTGTTTTTCAGTCTGAAGTGGGGAGGTTGATGGTCTTCAGCAGATGCTGTGAAGTTGAGTTTGGGAGTTGGAATCTTCTTCCTTACATTGCTTCCTGGATTTCTGGGAATGTTCCTTAAAACCAGCACATCCCAAGGATGGAGACGGCCCCAAACCAGCTTCTCCTTTCATTAGGCTGGTCTCTTTGCTGTCTGCCAGTTGCTTCACCCTCACATTCACCTCCACGTTCTCTCTATCCAGCACGTCCTTCCCATGCCTGTCCAAATCAAATCTGTGCTGCATAACTATTCATACCTCTGTTTATTCCACAAATATGTGTTGAGTGCCATGTAAAGGAATGAGAAGTAGGGCAAGTCCTGGGAGTTGAGAAGGTCAGGGTGGGGCCATATGAATGGGCTCTGAGGAGGGGTGGAATGTAAGATTTTTAGATTAGTGAAGACCAAGAAATGAAGTCAAGGTGATAATTGATTAGTCAGTAGCATGGATGCTGAAATGGCCTTAGGCAAAGGCAAGAATGTACATCATGAGGATAGTTACCTGTAGCCAAGTCAAACATTTGCTCTTGTGGGTGTGGCTTAGAGTTCTGTAAATAACAACATGTTAGTTCAGGCAGAAATACCCACATATACTACACTTAAGTACTATCGATGTTGATTTCTCTTTCACATAACAGTTCTACTGGCTCCAACTGTCTGGGAGGCTCTGAATAAGATCATTTGGTTGAATGGGTACCTTCTGTATCACAGCTCTGCCATTTCCTAGGATGTTGCATTCATATACATGCTGATGTTGGGTCCTATGATGTGGGCTCATATTCCATTGCAAAGCACTTGGTCACAGGGTTACCCTCATCTGCAAGAAATTTCTCTCTGGGGTATCTCTATCATACTTCTTGGCAATGTATATATATCATACTTCTCTGCAATACACACACACACACACACACACACATATATTGCACAGAAGTATGATATATATATATTGCAGAGAAGTGTGTACACACACACACACACACACACACACACACTAGGGGGGCCCGGCCTGTGCCCTCTCCCAGTCTGGGACCCCTCAGGGGATGTCCACCTGCTGGTGTGCCTGGCCAGCCTGGGTGAGGGGCTGGTGGCTGTTTGTAGGCTGGCCAAGCCCCCCAGTGGGGACCCTCACTCCATGGGGGTGTGGCCAGCCTGAATGAGGGGCTAAGGGCCATTTTCAGGCTGCCCACAGCCCTTCAGGGTTCAGGTCCCTACTGGGGTGCCTGGCCAGCCTGGGTGAGGGGATGAGGGCCGTTTTCAGGCTGCCCACAGCTCCCATTGACTCAGGGTCCCAGCGAGGCTGGCTGGAATCAGGTTTCTGGGGTTTATTTATCTTCTATAATTGAAACATTATTGCCTTAAGCAGAGGCCCAGCCAGCCTAGGCAGGCAGTTTCCTCCATCTCCTGTTTGCTCAAGTTCCGTGGCTGCTGGCCGCCGTCTTGCCTGGGTTAATTTGCATACAGCTGCTCTGATTGGCTGGTGGGTGTGGCTTGGCTGGTGGGCGTGGCTTAGGTATAATGGAGTAAGGGTCAATTTACATATTACTCTTTTATTGGGTTAGATAGAACTTGGCTAACATTCTGTCCCTACAAACAAAGGAAGGAACAGAATTTGTGGGACCATTTACAATCTGGCACAGATGGCTTTACAGATGGGAGCCATTCACTCAACAAATATTTATTGAGGACCTCTTACTTGTTAGGTACTAGGGTTATAGAGGTGAAGGAGACAGACGTGATGCTGCCCTCATGGAGCTCACAGCCTAGTGGGTGGTATGGTCTTTAGAGTAGGAAATAACACTTATTGAGTGACAGCTGTAGATGAAACATGTGAGAGCCTAGAGATGGGCAGCTTCACAAGAGCAGGCTGTGAAGGAAAGAGTCAAGAAAGGGAGTGGTGTCAAGGAAGGGTGGACTCAGGCTTAGGCAGCAGGTAGAGGAAGATTCATTCACTCACTCATTTATTCATCAAGTACTTAATGATGGGGATAGTGATAAGTGAAAACAGGTACAGTGCCCTCTCTCATAGGGTTTTCTTCCTTATTAATCAGTTAATCACATGTATGGGATGGATAATTACAACCTGAGATAAAACTTTAGAATTTAGATCTATGAGAGTTTTTTAACAGAGATCTGACTCAGACAGGGTTCAGGGAAGGAGTAATGACCATTTGAAAGATGAAAAGGTGTTAACCAGGTAAGGAGCATGCCAGGTCAAGGGAACAGCATATACAAAGGCCCTGGGGATGGAGGGACTGAAAAATGCCCATGTGCCTGAAGCAGGCTGGGGCTGGTGGGGAGGAGGGGTGTTGCAAAGGTTATCAGGGGCAAGCACACACAGGGCCTGAGTTCTTTTGGGATTTTAGCCTTTATTATAAGAAGCAAGGGAAGTCACAGACGAGTTTTAACTGGGAGGACTGACATGATCAGAACCTTACAAAGGGTAAGTTCATGAGCAATATCTTTACAGAAAAGTAGAAGATATAGGAGAAGGATTAGAAAGGGGTCAGAAGGCTGTGAGAACAGGGTGGACAGAGGGACATCTTGGGTAACGTCTGTGGCTCACTTGGACAATAAGCGTGAGGAGTTGAGCAGATGGAGGGACAGAGAATGGACTCATTGACCTCAGACTTCCATCTGGAACCAGGGTGTGAAATTGCATGTGGGGCCTTCCCCAGGAAGGGCTCCATGGCTGACTAATGAGCTGGCTGTCACGGTGGGCACCTCACCCCAGTATGGCCCTTTCCCAGATGGTATGACCCTCCCTTCCTTGGAGGAGAACACTGTGGGGGAATGCCCTTCCCCTGGAGCCCTTTCTCCCTCGGAATGAGGCATTGGTGCCTGAGCAGCACCCAGGCCCTGAGGGTTGTTCAGGTCCAAAGGCCTGGCCTTCCACTCCAGCTGACCCCAGCTTATCTCCAAATCCCCTGAGAAAAACCACAGGGCTAGTTCCCAAACCGATAGTACCATGGGACTCCACTCACTGGGAGGCCAGGCTGGTGGGCCCAGTGACTGGGCAGGGAAGCCGGCCGGGCTGGGTGCTGCATTTGGAACCACAAGGGAACCTCCATCTGGGTTATTTATTGAACCTGGGACTGTCCCTGTTTTTCTATCTATAAAATAAGGTTTCTATAGGGATCAAAGGGAAGATCAACTAACAGTACGGTGCAGCATGACCATGGTGGACACTGATAATAATAATAATGTCGACTGTCTGAGTATGAAGTGGCTCTGACATTCACCTGAAATGCTTACATTGTTGTGGCAATGAAAATGATGGTGTTCACACTTGATATCTCCATTACAGATGTTTTTCAGAATACTTCTCTGTGTGTGTGTGTGTGTGTGTGTGTAAATTGATCTCGGTGTCAGGAGATTTGGAGTCCAAGCTCGGTAGCAGCAATAGTTGCTGGGCGATCTTGAGCAATTCAGTTTTCCAATTTATGTGGTAGATTACAGTGTTTAAATGCACAATCCTGAAAAAGATTAGTCTAGTGTCAAGCCATTTATTAGCTATGTTCCTTATAATAACACAGAAATAGTAGTCGCTGCTGGGAGTTAAAGGAGATGCCACATCTAAGGTGATTCATACAATCCTGGCGTAGTGGGTATGCCTGAAATGGAAACAATGGGCCCCAACTTCCTCATTTGCAGAGTTGAGCTGAGTCTATCCCAGTGGTGACAATGACAAGGGTTTTCAGTGGGAATGTCAGCGTTTCCTATGAGTATTTCCCACTGGTGGGATCCCGGGTCTCTGACTCACCCCAACCAGGCTTGTGCTCAGGCCCCAGGTCTACAACCTGGTTCTGGTCGGGCAAGTGCAACCCTGCAGTGGTTCAGGCCAGGCCTAATCCTGGCAGTGCCCAGAAGCCCTTTGGTGGGATCTGCTTCATTTTTCCTGTGCAACCCCTGCATTCCACCTCCCCTGCCCTCTGCTCTGAGAGCAGCAGCCTTCTGGCTGGGCCCAGGAGGCAGAGTGGCCTAATTTTAGCCCTCTGGCTTCAGTGGTGAGCCACAGGTGAAGACCAAGGGGAAAGCAAAGAGGCAGCCACATTTTCAAAATACCTTTGGTCAAGATAAATAAACAGTGCAAATGTTAGCCCACAGATGGGCCCACGCCCTCTGCTTGTTTTTGAGGGAAAACTAGAAGACAATCTTATTTCCTTCTCCTCTGCTTCCTCAGTTGACCCACCCTTGAGGGGGTCCCCAGGCCCTGCAGCCTTGGCTTGGAGCAGCCTGTTGGAAGTGTTCTGTACCCTGCGAGTGGGATGCTGGGTGTGGGCGCAGGCCCCTGCAGCCTGTGTTTCGTTTGGCAGGTCTAATTTGGGTTTGGCTCAGACGGACCAGCCTCATTATGGGGCCTCCATCCTCCTCAGTCTCAGCCAGGCCTGCTGCCTTAGGAAGCCTGGGCAGACAGGCCTGGGACCAATGAACACTTGCTAAGTACCAGACATTGTTCTAACAACCTTACCTCCGTCAGCCTATCTAATCTTCCGAATAACCTAAGAAGTGAATGGGAGGATCACCCTCTTTTTGTAGATTAGGAAACACAGACAAGGCAAGTAACTTTCTCAAAATTCCACAGCTAGTAAGTGGCAGAGCTAGGATTGAAATTCGTTCAACCCACCTCCGAAGCGCAACCCTGGATCACTACAGGATGTTGCCTCTGTCACATAGTGTCCCCTTTTTTGAATCATTTACTGTGGCAGGCACCTCTAATGCTTAGAACAGTTAATTGACTAGCTGAGGGTCTGGACAGAAAGCCCTGGGATAGTGAGTCCCAGCCATTTCACTAGGTTGTAGAGTTCATGCTTTCTAGTCTTGCCGACCCCAAACCAGCTTCCCTGTGTGTCTCCTACTGGCCAGATGGCCCTGGAACCCCTGTCCCTGTGTTGGAAGGGTTGTCTTCACTGTGGATTATCCTGTGGGCTTCGTCACAGCAGCCTGCAAGTGCAACAGAGGGAGCATGGACTGCCCAGGATGTGAAATTGTAGACAGGAAACTCCTGGAACAGACACTGCTCTCAGAGCTCCAAATACTGGGTTTGAAATGGTCCATGTGCTCTTCAGGGGTAGGGAGTCTTTGCAGTCATCTTGGGGGAAGGTGTTCAGGGGGGATCTTAATACCCCATCCCTATTTTTGCTTTATCTCTGAACACATTGAGGTATTTATTTATTTAATTGTGGCAAGATACACATTATATAAAACTTACATTTTAACCATTTTCAGTGTACAATTCGGTGGCATTAACAATATTCACATTGTTGTCCAGCCATCGCCATCATCCATCTCTGGAACTTTTTGTCTTCCCAAACTGAAACTTTGTACCCATTACACACTAACTCTCCATTCCCTCTCCCGGAGCCCCTGGCAACTACCACTACTTTCTGTCTATGGACTTGACTCCTCAAGAGGCCTCAGATCAGTAGAATCGTACAGTACATATTTGTCTTTTTGCTACTGACTGCTTTCACTTAGCATGTTTTCAAGGTTTATCCATTTTGTAGAAGGTGTTAGAATTTCCTTCCTCTTTAAGTCTGAATAATACTCATTGTATACATATATCACATTTTGTTTATCCAGTCATCTGTCTATAGACACGTGGGTTAAACGTTTTGGCTATTGCCAATAATAGGGCTGTCATATATTGAGGTTTTGTGGAAAAGTTTGCTTGGAAAAAAAAAATCGGCTGCCAAAAGAAGTTTGTAAACCACTGTTCTGTCTAAAGTTGGGGGAGGTGGAGACCCAACAAGTGAGTGAGTGAGGTACTGTACGTAAGAGGGCCAGAGCTGAAAGTGCATCCTGCAGACTCTATATGCGGCACCTTTTCTTCCTCTGATGTTTATTAGAGGAAGGACAAGAGTGCAGTTCCGTTTGGGGGCAATTGTCAGAAACCTCCTGGAGTTGCAGGAAGGACAGGGTTTGACATTTATTGAGTGCCTGAGGGAGCCAGCCCAACTCGGAGGTGGACAGAGCAGGGGGTTGTGTCCTACCGCGGCCTCTTGCTGGTCGTATGACCTTGGGAAAGTTGTTTCATTCCCAGAGCCTACGGTCACCATGAGGATCAATTGAGATGAGATGTGTCCAGTGCTTCTTGGTGCGTGTCTGGCACACAGTTCCCAGGAAACCGGAGCTGCCCCTCCGCAAGGCACTGCTGGGATAAAGAGACGAACAAGACAGGCTCTGGCCCACGGGAGTTCTCACTGCATGGCATCAAGAGGCACATGCTGTTGATTTGTCCCATTACTGGTCATATTGGCATGTATCAGTTGATTAAGATGATATTTGCCAGGTTTTTTTATTGCGAAGTTAATTAACAAGTGTTTTATACTCATTAATTAATTCGTATTTAATAAGCATTTTGTGGGGGCTACTTTAGGACTATGTAAATATTCTATGCCTCATCAACCTTTCACCTTGTAGTTTTAGCATCATATTTAACCGAATGATGGTTTTGTAATTTCATCATTCCTTTTACACTTATTACTTGGAATTCTACTGCAAGGTAGAATTTTCTCCATTATTTATCTGTTTATTTGCTTGTTTGTTCATTCATTCATTTAGATTAGCGCAGCTTCATGAATTTCTGTTTTATTCATTGGTCTATAATCTCTGTAACAATAATTATTTTGGTGCTTAAATTGTTTTTCTCTAATTTAAAATACCTGATAAGCTTGGAGAATAGTAGTAAGTAGCCTAGTGTAGTTATAATATAAAATAATAATAATGATAATAATAACAACAATATAGAGCCTTTTCTAAGTGCCAGGACTGTTATAAGTCTCTTTATTAACTCTTTACATATATTAATTCTTCACACATGTAATTGTTATTTATTGCATGAAACAAATTATCCCAAAATGTCACAGTTTAAAACAACAAACATTTATTTATCTCCCAGAGTTTTTTGTGGGTCAGGAATCATGAGTGGCTTAGCTGGATGGTTCTGGCTCAGTGTCTCTCATGAACTCACAGTCAAGATCTTGGCAAGGGCTGCAGTCAGCCTTGGGCTTAACCGGAGCTAGAGAATCCACTTTGACGGTATCTAACTTACATGGCTGTTGGCAGGAGGCCTCTCCACATGAACCTCTCCATATGGCTGCTTGAGTCTCCTCACAACACAGCAGCCAATATCCAGAGTGGGCGATCCCACATGGAAGAGTGAGGAGGAAACCACATCGCCTTGTGTGGCCCCGTCTTGGAAGACATACACTATCACTTTTGCCACATTGTATTCATTAGAAACAAATCACTGAATATATCCCACACTTAAAGGGAGGTGAGGTATGCTCCTAGGCCCCCTTTGAAGAGAGGAAATAAAGGAATTTGTGGTAATACAGTAAACCTACCACAAATATATGAATTCTTACTAACTGTCCCATATCCCTGTAAGACTGGCATTACTCTGAATAATTGTCTTGCTCCAGGTCACACAACCAGCCCGTGGTAAAGCAGGGATTTGAACCCAGGCAGCTGGCTCCAGAGCCTCTGTTCTCAGCCACTACCTGACCTGACAGGGCCTTGAATACTTTGCTAAGCTGAACCAAGGAAATGGAGAATTTCTGAAGGTATTTGAAGAGAAACAGCCATGATCCAAGCCAGTTTTTGAAGGCAACACACAGCAGGGTGCAGGATGATAGGAAAGGTGCGTGTCCAGCTGCCTTTCAGGGAGGGCTTGCATACAGATCCATTTTCTCCCTCTCTAGCCAGGAGGCTTGTCTTTCCACCTAGTGCTTTCCATCTGTTCATTTTAGAGGCAGGCAGAAAAAATCAGTGTAAATCATAATTTTTAAAAATGGGCAGGATGGTGGTGTTGGCCTCTTTTTCCTGGCAAAGCATTGGGGGAAAGCTTGGTGTGGCACACCTATATTGGAGGTGGGGGAGGAGAAAAAGATGGGACAGTATGGACTCTACCCTAGGGAGATGTTGCCTACTTAGAAGACAAGAATATAAACATGAAATCCTGTAAGCTTTGGCTTGCATGTAATTAACTATTAATCAGGAGAGCCCAGGGTTGTGTCTTGGACGCCTTTATATCTCATCACAGTACATAGCAGGGTACCCCACTTTCCTTATTGATTGTTAAGTGAACAAAAGACAAATAGATACCATGATGGTGCCCTATCATGGCACTGGAGGCAGAGATAAGGAGAAGGTAGGTGGTGAAGCCAGGAGAGCCTGCCAGAGGAGGTGAATGTTATGAAGCATCTGCTCCCAGGAGGCAGGATTAGGTAGGAATTAGCAGAGGTTAATAGCCAAGGAGGTATCATAAGCAAATACAGAATGGACAAGCACCAAAAAATGGCCTGAAGACTCAAGGACGGGAATATAATAGATGTCAGGAGGGATGTGGCAGGGGAAATCCTAGGGCAGGCAGGTGTCAGCACCAAGAATCTGGGTGGGCAGGCAAAGAGTTTTAGCCCTTGGACCAGAGCTCAGAACAGGGGCTAGAGTCTGGGGCAGACTTGCTTTGCCCTTTGGTGCCCTTTAACCTTGTTTGGGCCTAAACTGGTGTTAGAGGGGCTCCCTCTCAGGAATGTGAGCAGGAAGGGACTGGAGTGACTCAGGGAGGTGCCTATAGCTGTTGAGGGGCTTTGTCAGGGAGTTGGAACTAGGGAAGAGGGTTTCATTTGGGCCAGCCCAGTGCAATGTGCCCTACAGATTGCTGAGGCCTTCATATGCACATATTGTAGATTATAGTATATATTGAAGTGAGGGCGAACCTGCTCTCAAGGGATTTTTAGTGTTGAATTTCTTAGGAGGAACTCAAGCCTACACTGCAAATGAGACCCGAGGACCACAGCCCCTGTGGAAGCCTGCCTGAAATTCTGTACTTTTCCTACTGTGCAAAGAGATTAGCATCTAAATTTCTTTACAAGGAAGGTTTAAGTTTGTGATTTGAGCCCTCGTTTTGCCACTTCCTTCTGTGGGACCTTAGACAGGTGACTAATTAATTCCTCATCGGGGACATGGAAATAATTGATTCCCACCTCCTGGAGTTTTGAGGAGAATAAATTCAGTCACACATGTGAATATAATTTTCAAACAGCAAAGTGGTATGTGAACCTACGGGAGTAATACTGTGAAATAAGCTCCACCCAGTGAGAGCTGAAAGGTCTTAATACTCTCGGTGGACCCCTCTTTACATAGGAACCTGGGTGTGTCCCAGTTACACTCACAGGGGAGCTCCAGAAAGACGCACTGCCCTGCTCTGGCTCATGGAACAAAAACTCAGGGAGAACCTGTTTAAGAAAATCTTCCAATTGGACTAGAATCCCTCCCCACCTGCAACTCTGTATTCTGTGAGGGAGGGAAGGAGGGAGGGAGGGAGGGAGGGAGGGAGGGAGAGAGAGAGAGAGAGAGACAGAGACAGAGACAGAGACAGAGAGAGACAGAGAAGGAAACTTCAATGTGAGAGAAACATTGATCAATTGCCTCCTGCTTGCATCCTGACTGGGGATTGAACCTCCTACCTTCTGGTGTATGGGACGATGCTCCAGAGCAAAAAGCTTCTTTTGATTGCTGCCTAGGCTATGACAAATGAAAGTGATGCACCAACATGTCCTTGCAGACAGTACTGGGCAAGTCACCCAGCAGTTCAGTAGCATGACCTTCAATGTCCCCCAATATAACTATGTATTTATGCTCTGCTACTGGGGTCTGATCCTACACTAGGGATGCTGGTGAGCCAAGAAAAGTCTGCCACAAAGCTCAGGGTGGGGAGGGTTTAGGAAGAGAGAGAGAGGGAGAGAGAGAGAATATGCAACAACATAATACAAACCTCCCACTCAAGATGAGCCTACAATTCCAAATTATAAAACACATTGGAGGAAAACTATTGTTAAGGCAGAAGGAGAAACAAAGGAGGAGAGGAAAGAGGATTAGAGAAAAGAAAGAAGGAAGGAAAGGAGAAAACAGCCAGCACAATCAACAATAGGGAGATTAATTCACTACAGACTAAGAAATAAGAGCAAAAGATGAGCATCCTCAAAGGGCTGAAGAAAGGAATCTATAAAAATGAAAGCATAATATGCTAATTAGACCAGATGTCCTTCCGAACAACCTTCTGGGTAAAGCCGGGACTTTGAGGGAAGCCTGGGTCCCAGGTGCCAGAGCGGAAGCCGGTGCGATAGCTGGGGGAAGGAAGGCTTACTCTTGCACGAATTTCGTGCATCAGGCCTCTAGTAGAATCTATAAGAAATAAGTGCCCACCAATAGATGAATGGATTAGAAAACTGGTACATCTACACAATGGAATACTATGCTGCTGTAAAAAAGAAGGAATTCTTACCATTTGCAACAGCATGGATGGAACTGGAGAGCATTATGCTAAGTGAAATAAGGCAATCAATGAAGGAAAAATACCACATGACATCACTCATTTATGGATAATAAAGACCATTATAAACCGATAAACAAAAATAGATACAGAAGCAGAGCAGCATCAAACAGACTGTCAAACTACAGCAGGAAGGCTGGGAGGGTGGGGGGAAGGTAAGAGATCAACCAAAGGACTTGTATGCATTCATATAAACATAACCAATGGACACAAAACACTGGGGGGTAGGGGAGGCCGGGGGAAGGTCAAGGGAAAAAAAAAGGAGACATATGTACTATTCTTTGTAATATTTTAAGCAATAAAAAAAGAACAAAATCTAAAAAGAAAGAATGAAATAGAAAGTAAGCAGAAATGAAACAAGAACAAAGGCACATAAAAAGAAACAATTAGAAATCAGGAAATATGTAGTTTTGAATTTTTTTAAATGGGAGAACATTTTTAATTCTTACATTGGGCGAGGAAGGCCTGAAGGACGGCACCACATCAGAAGTCACTTAAAAATTGCTTAATGCAGGTACTCGCTGCGCTACCGTCACTCTCTATGTAGTTTTGAATTTCTTAATGGAACCTCAATAGAAGCAATAGACTAGATACTGGACATAACTGAAGAAAGAATTGGTGAATTAGAAGTCAGTACTATGGAGTTCATCAGAAACCCAACCCAGAGTGAGAAATTTAACTATGGAAGAGCTATTAAGGAACATTGAGAATAACCCAAAAGGCTCCCATGTATGTCAGAGTTACAGGAGAAGAGGACGGAGGGAACGAATGAGAAGCACTATTTGATAACGTCGAATGTACCTTTTCCTATAATTGAAGAGACAGGAGTTCTGGGGATG
This sequence comes from Murina feae, assembly GCA_004026665.1. Classification (NCBI taxonomy): domain Eukaryota; kingdom Metazoa; phylum Chordata; class Mammalia; order Chiroptera; family Vespertilionidae; genus Murina; species Murina feae. The sequence goes on from PVJC01044515.1 coordinate 11,360, forward strand.
GAAAAACATCATGAGTGACAAATAAAAATGAATCCACACCTGGACATACTCTTAGGACACAGACAAACTGTTCAAGGCTCCACAAAGAAAAGACAAATTACCTACAAAGGAGCAACTGGCCTGACGATACCGGTCGCATCAGCAACAACAGCTGCCAGAGACAACGAAGAAGTACCTTGAAGTGCTGAGGAACGACTGTCCACCCAGAAGTCTACTACACTCAGCCAAGCTAGCTCTTTAAGAGCGAGGATGGTATAAAGGCGTCGAGTATACAAAAAGAAGACAGTTTAGTACACACTGACGCTTACTTAAAGAGATACTAAAGGATGAACTTTATCGTGAGGAAAAGTGAATATCGAGATGAAAAGCTGAAAAAAAAAGAGACTAAGCCTAAAATTGGTGAAATGTGTCGGTTGCAAATTTACATAACCATTGATTGTTTCTGAAAAAATAAGCAAAATCTAAACTTTTGTACAAAAAAAAAAAGGTACAGAGAGGGCAGTTTCTACTCCTTTTCATCTGAGATGGTTTCCATGTAGGAAGTAATGTTTTCAGGGCACCGGTCTTTCAAGACAAGCCACAAAGCCAGAACTTGTAATGCAAAATCTCCTGACTTTTAACAAATCCAGAAACTTTTAGCATGCCAGGCTCTTCAACACTTTGTAGATCAAATAGAACTTCAGCCAGCCATTCAGCCTACCACTGATGACTTCAGGTACAGGCCGTACTTACATGTCCCTGTGGCTCTCTGGCTTCCATCACAAGAGCAGGGATTCCATCACTTCTTATAGGAGGTTGGACTGGGAATTGAAGGAAGGATGGAATCTAAGTAAGTGGAAAGGAACTTGAGACAGCGCAGGAAAGCGTTTGGATCGGCTCAGAATATAAGAAATTTGAGGGGAGTGGCATTTGGAAGGAGGAGGTGAGATTGGTTGGGGCCAGAGATGTTTGGTATTGTCTTGCATCCTTGTGTCCTCCTTAAGAGCTGAAGGCTGGTCTATTTGCTGGCCTGTCACATTGTTCAGTGTCTTACATCATTCCCCTGGGATGGCGGTGGTGAATAAATGAGCAGTACTTGGTGATGAGGGTGAGAATGCCAATGAAAATGGCAAGAAGGAGGGACATCTGGGGGAATGTGTGGTGTGATGGTATGCTTCCCAAGTCCTTTAATTGGAAACAGTGATCTCGAAAGCATGGCTGCAGTATGGCAGTTCACATGGATTTCTCAATAGCTTGAGTTTTTCTAAAAGACATTGTGGAAATGCTCTGAGTCAGCTTGGTTTCTTTGAAATAAACCAGATACACAAAGAGAGGAGACATAGCTGGGAGAGGTGGAGGGACACTGGATCATGAGTCTGAGACCTGGGTTCCAGTTCTCTCCCTGCCATCAGTTCCTTCAGAGGCAGATCTCCTCTTACAGAGGTTTAGATTCCCATGACAGCATGTCAGACCATGTCAGTCCTCGAAATTGCCCTTCAAATATAATGTACAGGGTGGAGAGTGTACAACACTATGCAGTAATATGTATAGTGTATGTAGTAAGGTGCCATGAGTAGAATACATCTAACAAGATGATTTATTGTGAAGAAAATTATATTATTTAAATGATTTTTTATCACTCTCTTTTTTGTCCCATGTATATTTTGATTTTTTAAAATTTAAATATTTATATATTGCAACTGGATTGTCTGACCTTGAGCATAAAAAACAACAGCAACAACAAAAAACCCCAAACAAATACCCATCCATTTGGGCCTCAGTAAAATAAAATGACCAGCCCAGATAATTTATAGGACCCAGCTAGCTCAAAATCACTGACTGTTTCTTTGACATGGTAATTGAGTGATGCAGGAGACAGAGTTGAATGTGGTTAAAGACACAGGTTCTAGGTTTCCATATTGACATTGCCCTTTCTTACTTGGAAAGTATGCCTCAATTGTTTTATTTTTAAATGTATACAATGGGGATAATAGTATCTTCCTCATAGGGATGTTGTGAGGATTAAATGATCCTTATAAAATCTTAGAACAATGCCTGGCACATAGTATTTGTTAAATAAATGTTATTATTATTCTGATTGCCATCATTTGCAAAACACCCCCAGAAAGTGCTCTTAGGAATACAAAAAAAAAAAAAAAAAAAAAAGGAGTCACCACAATTGAAACAGACTTTTAAAAAATGGGTACCGTCAGTCTACTCAAGACTCACTCATGACCTTAACCATTGTGTCTTAGTTACAATGTTTGAGAGAGAGAAAGACAGAAAGACTGGCTGGTTTGGACCAATCTATGAGTGGACACCCTCTTTCCACCTCCAACTTGAATCACTGTTCATTCTCAGTCCAGTCTCTGGAGGTGGGAGATGAGATCATGTTGTTCCTCCATTTTCTAGGGGTTGTGGCCTGGTCAGGCACCATAAATATATGTCTGTGGGACACTGAACACCTCCGCAGTGCTCAGGAGAAGTGATCTACTGAGCACCTCTGCAGTGCCAGGCAGCGTTCAGGGTACAGGGGATACTGCAGCAAATCCCACCAACACATTCTATTTGGGGCAGAGTGACTGTGAAGAACTCAGTACACCCTGACCAAGACAGAGGCTGGGGGTCTAGAAGAGCATTTTCTTAGGACACATGTGAAGATGTGGGGAGGAGTGGGAGGAGCTCCTCTCAGAACCTGGTTCTGTCATTATCTTCTCTCTCTCTTGCAGCTTAATTAATTTCCTTCCAAATGCC
>PVJC01044516.1:0-14085 GCA_004026665.1 Murina feae
GAGGGGGCAAGGGGAGGGGAGGGGGCCCTGGGAGGGGAGGGGGCCCTGGGAGGGGAGGGCCCGGGTCGCACACCGAAGCCTCTCGGAGGTCACTCCCCGCGGGCGCGCCAACGCCCCCGCTTCCGCGCTCCACGCTCCACGCAGGGGCCCCAACAGCCCAGAACCTGGCGGGCTCCCCGCCGCCCGCGCCCCAAGAGGGAGCCGAGTGGCGGGGCAAACACCCTGGGGGCGGCGGGTGGAAGGGCCACCTCTCCTGCAAGTCCCTCCAGGACCGCGCGAGGGTCCCGCCGGGACTCGGGAGCCGGGCGGACGCACAGACGGACAGACGCACAGACACACACACACACACCCGGGCCAGGAGCCCCTCCGCGCTCACCCTGGCCGACGTCTCTCCGAACAGCGGCCGGCTGTCCAGACCGCTGGTGCCGTAGGTCCTGGCGGAGAAGTCCTCCATGTTGGGGCTGCTTCCCGCTGCCGGGGCGCTCAGCTCCGCGCCGGCATTCCCTCCGACGGCTCGGGTCCGGGCTCAGCCGGCGCGCATCGCGGGCCCCGGGCGCCCGGGCGGTCCCGGCGGCGGGCGCTCGCTCAGGCGCGGGGTTCTCGCCGCCGCATCCCCAGCCGCTGCGGGAGGAGGGAAGGAGACACCGTGGGCCGCCTCCCCGCCGGAGGGCCGCCCCGCCCGGCAGCGCCGCGTCCCCAAATCTCAGCGCCGCTCCCCGCCCCGCTCCCCGGCCGGCGCCCCAGCCCACCCCCGGCCCCCGCTCCCCGCCCGCGAGCGCGCCCGCCTCCGGACCCCGGGAAGTTTCCGGGGGGAACTCGTCGCCGGCCCCCGGGGCGGGAGGAGCGAAGTGAGCGGCCGAGCAGCGCCCGGAGCTCCGCGGAGCCTCCCGCAGCGCCGGGGCGCAGGCCGGCCCCCCGGACCCCCTTACCTGCCGCCGCTCCCCTGGCGCTCCGAGCGGAGAAGCCCGCCTCCGCCCCGCAGATCGGCCGCCTTCCGGGAAGCCCGCGCCCGCAGGCCGCTCCTCGGCGCCCCCGGCCGCCCGCACGCACGCTCAGGAGTCCCGGCCGCGCCGGGGACCGCGGGGCTCGGGGCCGGGGCCGGGGCCGGGGCCGGGGCGCGGGCGGGCGGAGAGCGGGCGCACGGCGGGTCCGGGAGCCGCGCGGCCGGTTCCCCTCGGATCCTCGGGCCGGGACCCCGCGCCGCGGTGGCAAACCGACTCGGCCCGCCCCGGCCACGTCACGGCCGCGCGGCCAATGGCACGCGCCCGGGCGCCGCGTGGGCCGCGGAGCGTTAGTGCGGGGGCGCCCGTGGGTCCCGGGGGACGGCCGGCCCCGGGGCGCGTCGCTCAGCCTCTCGGTCAGGCGCGTCCGCGAGCCCCGGGAGCAGAGCACGTCTCTGAGGACAGCCTCGCGTTGGGCGAAGAGCTTCTTCAGGACTTAACCACCCCGTGTCTGCACGGAAGGACAGGACGGAAGGACGGACGGGGTCCTTGGTAGATCCGGTTGGGGGTCTGGATGGCTTGTGCTGCCCCCGGTGGGGACCCTGCGTGGTCCGCGGAGGCAGCGGGGAGGTGGTGAGTGCAGGTCCCTCTCGGACTCGCCCGCTCCCCTGCCAGCGCAGGTGCTGGCCACGCGTGTTGGCAGCCACGGAGAAGGCGTGTCTGGCAGCCTCTTCGCTGCTTGCAGTGGTTCTCAACCTTCTGGCCCTTTAAAGACACGTCCTCATGTGGTGACCCCCCCAGCAGAAAATTATTTTCGTGGCCACTTCGTAACTGTGATGTTGCTACTGTTGTGAATCGTAATGTAAAGATCTGATATGCAGGATGGTCTTCAGCGTGGACCCACAGGCTGAGAACTGCTTTGAGAACTGGAGGTGGATACACTTGTAGGCAAGCAACACAGCATCACTTTGCACTGGGGGTCGTTTATCAGGATAGGACACAAGCACAGGCAGGCTAGTGTCCCTGGGCACGGGAACTCCTAGCCTGAAGGAAGCGCTAACGACATTTGTGTGCACGGAGGGCCGGCAACATGAGTCCAAGCAAGATTCCAGGTGGCCCCTGAACCGTCTAGGACCAGGGATGCGGACAAGATGGACACCTGGCTGTAGGTGTCCAACACTGTAGGTTTGCAACACTGACTAGAATCAGGTATTGTGCAAATCTGACCCATCAGTTATATAGTTTATAAATGATCTCTTTGTTCAGGACTTTTTGTTATAACAGGAATTTTTACCCAGAATTGTTTACCCAGTAGTGTTAGAAAGTTGATTGGCCCAACAAATAACTTTCTTTTACTCATATTCAGCAAAACTCACTCACAAATGCTTTAGAGGACAAACACTTTTAAGACAGGCAACCATCAAACTTCCATTCCACGAGCTATGTGATCTTGGGCAAGTTACCTAACTTCTTTTGAGCTCCTTTTTATGTAAAAAGGGAAAGTTGGTAACAATAAATGCAACTAGAATATCTAACTTCATATATATGGCACCTAAGTATCCAAATGGTTGCCATAGTGGTGGATGCTATGGTCTGAACACTGTGGGATGCTGCAGGCATATGTAGGGCACCCACAGCCTCAGGTGGCCGGGGAAGCTTCCTGGAGGAGCCTTCTAAGTTAGACACCCCCCAAGAAAAGAGTGTGGTTTAGCCAAGGTAAAGAAGAGACTCCAAAAGGATGGCCAGAGAGACCAGATGCAGTGTAGGGTATCTTTGGGGAGGGATTGTGTCAGGGATAACCACCCTCTCCTAGAGCTGCTTCGTCTCTTGTCTCATATCAATGTTGTGCCTCTGCTCCATTTTTCCCCCCCAAGAACCAGTTTCATCATGATTACTACCCCCCAAAACTTCAACTCAAATAAGGCTTTAGCTTGACTTGGGGTACTAAATGGGGAAAAGGGATCTTGAAATTCCACTGCCCATCACTGCTTTAGAGTTTCCATCTCTATTTTTTTTAATATATTTTATTGATTTTTTTACAGAGAGGAAGGGAGAGGGATAGAGAGTTAGAAACATCGATGAGAGAGAAACATAGACCAGCTGCCTCCTGCACACCCCCTACTGAGGATGTGCCCGCAACCAAGGTACATGCCCTTGACCGGAATCGAACCTAAGACCTTTCAGTCCACATGCTGACACTCTGTCCACTGAGCCAAACCAGTTAGGGCACCATTTCTATTTTTTAGTTAAGATTCACATGAGAAACTTTGGTCCGATGAGTCCAGATTATGGATTGGTTTCTACTTGTATCAGGTTCTCCACACCCAACCAGCTAAAGCTGGGACCAGATAGAACATATCTCTTCTAAGGTCCAGCCGTTTCAGCAGAACAGGCTAGAGGACATTTAAATAAAACACAGAGTATGTGTGATAGTCAATGACAGGTTACCCAGTGTCTTGCCACTGGAAGTGTGGTTCCCAGATGACCCAGTTGAATCACCTGGTAACTTGTTAGAAATGCAGAGCTTCAGTACTACCCCAGTTCTACTGAATCCCGATCTGTATTTTAATAAGACTCCCAGGGGATGTGTATGCACTTTGAAGTTTGAAAAGCACTTCTTTCATACATTTCTAGTTTTATACATTGGGCCATAGGCCGTATAGATGACCCTCCCAAAAACCATAGCTCCCGGTTTGTTTGTTTTTTTAAATTGTGCTTTCGCCACTCATTTCAATGCAACATGCTGAACTTGGTCATCATTCAGAACTGCACCATGTTGGAAATATGCCCAGAGAGATCATTTGGTATGCCTTGTCCCCCAATCCTTCTCACCCTTATCGATCCTTCAGCAACTTCGTTGCCTCTGATCCTTTGTTGTCTTGTCTTTCTCCCTGTGGATCTACTCCCTTGTTTTCACTTTCCCCCAACTTAGATCCTGTGTTCTAGCACTGCAAGTGCTTTTTTGATAATATCCTCTTCCCTTGTTTCATTTATTTTATCACACTTTTGCAGAGAGTACCCTGAGATATTAATCTGTCTGCCTTCTCAACACTTGTGACCAGGTGTCTAGCGAAGCTGGAGGGAGAAAAAATCATTCACACTCCTGAATAGAGTGATTTTAAATTCAGGGCAGCCAACCTCAGCTGTGCCTTAAAACCAGCTGGAAATCCTGTGTTGCCTGGGCAATACTCCCTTACTCTCATCAGATGACTCAGTCAGCAACTTCACGGGGAAGAAACGGAAGCCATCAATTGGGAATTCCCTCACCTCCCAACAAACCTACACATTCACCTACATACACCCTCATTCATTTCTCCATTCCTCCAGCTAGAATGGAAACGATGCCTGTCCATCTCTCATGTTTTACATCCCATTGCATCTCACAATTACCGGGTTCACACTATTATGATTATACTAGGGGCCCAGTGCACAAAAATTTGCGCAGTCAAGGGGGGTCCTTCAGCCCAGCCTGTGCCCTCTCGCAGTCTGGAACCCCTCAGGGGATGTCCACCTGCTGGTATGCCTGGCCAGCCAGGGTGAGGGGCTGAGGGCCATTTTCAGGCTGTCCACAGTCCCTTCAGGGTTCTGGTCCCTACTGGGGTACCTGGCCAGTCTGGGTGAGGGGCTGAGGGCCGTTTTCAGGCTGCCCACAGCTCCCATTGACCCAACATTCCAGCGAGGCTGGCTGGAATCAGGCTTCTGGAGTTTATTTATCTTCTATAATTGAAACTTTGTTGCCTTGAGTGGAGGCCTAGGTAGGCAAAGAAGCCTCCTGTTAGCTTCAGCTCACTGGCTTCTATAATTGAAACTTTGTTGCCTTGAGCAGAGACCCAGCCAGCCTAGGCAGGCAGTTTTCTTTAAACAGAAGCCTCCTGTTTGCTCTAGCTCTGTGGCTGCCAGCCGCCATCTTGGCTGGGCTAATTTGCATACAGCTGCTCTTATTGGCTGGTGGGCATGGCTCAGGGGTCTCAGAGTGATGGTTAATTTGCATATTACTCTTATTAGATTAGATTTTTTTCTAAAAAAAAAAACATTTAAGCATGCTCAGTTTCAACTGTGTGTTTTTTTTTAAAAAAAGTTAAAAACTTGCATTAAACTCATGTCTTCCTCTTGCTACCACATTCTCTTTCTCCATACCCTCTGTGGAACTCTTGGTTGTCTATATACCCATCTTTCTCTTCCTCTACTTCCTTGAAAGCAGAATCTACCTCCCAATATAAGGGAGGGAAAATTCCAGAAGTTCACTTGCTGAAATATCCTCATGGCTGAAGGGGGGGACAGGGGAGTTTTAAAGCCAGGGAGTCATTAGGGTATGTGTCTGTTGGAGCTTTCAGGAAGGTTTGCTTCCTAATGACAAGGAGAGAGGCACATGAGGAGAGCTATCCCTCTGGAGGCTGTCATGTAAGGACAGGATGTTTGGAGATGCTTTTATCATCTTATGACCACAAAGAGCAGTCAAAAGTATCCCCAGAGTGCTCACACTTTGAATGGGAGGGTCCTATTGTGTAAGTCACCGTTATCTGGGTATTCCCATGCTTACAGCTGAAAAGACATTGATACGTTTTTAAAGCCAAAATGTATATAACAAGCGAGGGTATACATAGGGTATATGCAGATATTATGCCATTTCATATAAGGGACTTGAACATCCTCAGATTTGGGTGTTCACAGGGGTCCTGGAACTGATGCCCTGCAGATACTGAGGGAGACTTACTATATATCTAATTGCAAACCAAAAGGTATATAAAAAGGTCCATGTAGATTGTATCTTACCTTCCATGCCTGCTTCAGTCAGTGAAATCTGGGTTACCCACACTGCACTGCTCCACCATCTTCTCTCGCGAGGGTCCCAGCGAAGGACTGACTGCTGAGTCCACTGGACACTTTTTCAAACTTTCTCCTACTGGCCTCTCGGCAGCACTTAGCATTTTAAGATCCTGGGGAAAGGCATCGCGATAGCTCTGCTGCTCTCCCTCCAGCCCATCCCTGAAACATCCTCTCCCATGGCTCGGTTCTCAGCCCTTCTTCCTTCTCACTGCATGCTTTGCCAGGGCCAGCCCACCTACCTCCACGGCTTCCATTTATATCTCTATGTCAGCGGTTTTCAACTTTTTCCAACTCATGGCACACATAAACTGATTACTAATATTCTGCAGCACACCAAAATATGTTACTTCTTTTGCCAATCTGACAAAAAGAATTGGTATAACTTTCATTCATTCACACCAAGTGGCTATTGTTCTGTTGGCTGTTGTCATTTTTTAATTTGACAGTCTAAGGGGGAAAAGTCAGTGCTCCTAAGTAATCATGTATGGCATGTTTTAAAAATCCTTGCAGTTAAATGATTCTTGGTCATTTTGGGTAGGATTTAACTGTGTTTCTCCTCTTTAGTTGTCTCTATAGTAAAGCTTTCAGAGAGTAGTTCTCTCAGCTCTCACTGGACATTAAAATAGTTGGGGAGGTTTTTAAATACCATGATGCCTCGGGCCACACCCCAGACCAATAATATCAGATTCTCTGAGATGAGACGCAGGCAGCAATATTTTTTTAGAAATGTTTTTATTTTGTTTGTTTTTTAAATATACTTTTATTGATTTTAGAGAGAAAGGGATAGAGAGAGCAAGAGAGAGAGAGGGAGAGAAACCATCAATGATAAGAGAGAATCATTGATCGGCTGCCGCCTGCACGCCCTCTATTAAGGATCAAGCTTGCAACCTGGACATGTACCCTGACTCAAAATCAAACCATGACCTCCTGGTTCATAGGTCAATGCTCAATCACTTAGCCACACTGGCCAGAAGATAGCAATATTTTTTTAAAGCTCCTCAGATGATCCTGCTATGTAGCCACACAGAGAGCCACTGGTTTACGGGAGAATACTGGGCTACACATCTGGGCCTGGGGTTTGTGGGTCCTCAGCCCATTCGCTGACAAGTCAATAGCATAGACTTTGGAATTGACAGAACTTGGGTTGAATCCTGGCTTACCCCTCCACTGGGATGCATGATTTTGAGCAAGTTACTTCACCTCCCTTGAACCACACTTTTGACTTGTGAAATGGGCAGAATAGTACCTGGCCTATAGGGTTTAGTGGGAATCCTATATAATAAAAATGTAATATGCAAATTGTCCCCTCAGCCAGGAGTTTGTCTGGGAGTTCAACCAGGGGCCAGGGCAGCCAGGGGGAGGGAGGGAGTATCCAGCCAGCAGCCACTAGGAACCCTACCAGTGCACAAATTCATGCACTGGGCATTTCTAGTGAAATAATAAAATAATATCTTAAACACCTGACACACAGTTAACACCATAAATCACACATATTATGAATCTACTAAAATGAACATAATGAAGACTATAGCAAAATGGGGAAAATATGGTTTAACATTAAAGGGGAAAAACTAAATATAAAGCAGAATCTCTATAGTGTAATTGTGTAAGATGTCTATGCATATGAACCAAGACTGGAAGAAAACATGTAAAAATAGGGTTGTTAAAATTAAGTTTTCTCTCTTCTCCTAAGTGGTTTTGAAGTTTCATGCCTTTGGGAGAAGGTAGGAAAACTGGCAATAATAAGTGCCTCTTTTCTTTCTTTTCCTTAATATATGTTCAGTAGCAACAGTGGCATCATATGATCCTTCAGTAGCCGAGGGCAGCAGTTTTCAGAAACTGAAACTAGAGGTCAGGACTGGGTGAGAAGAGAATCAGCATTCAAAGTCAGCCCAGGAAATGGGAACTAGGAAAAGATCAGAGTCCAGTCCCCATCAGTGAGGTGTCTTACACTGCAGGAAGGAAGGAATTACCCACATGCAGCCTTCACTGGTGTATAGGATTATATCAAGCAGCTGCATTAGGAAGGGTCACAGAGCAGAATCCTGAAGAAATGTGCTTCTCCCTGGCCCCCAGTGCTCAAGGATGAGAGGCAACCACACCAGGCAATTTATGCCTGAGTCTCGAAGGACAGGGGGTGACAAGGCACACATCTTCACAATTCTGCTCTGAGTATGACCCTCTCTGCCTCACTCAGCAGACTCTAGAAAAAAGGTCAAGGGGAAAACAAGTCAAGGTGAAGGAAGGCTGCAGTATCAAAGAAAAGCAACAGAAGAACAAGAGGAAGGGAGAACGTGTCTTCCTACAAAACGGGCCAGACAAGAATAAGGGCTGGCGACCTTCTCCGGTGCCCGTGTTTGAATAACCACGGGATAGAAAAGTTGGTTCACAGATACAATGAATTTAGGCATTGCAACAGCTTGTGCATATCGGCCTGAATGTGCTCCCAAGATTAGATGTGATCTGTGGGCTTCCTGATAAATATTTTTTTTTAAATAGAAGGATGAGATTTCTACACACTTCCTGCAAATCAGGGCCAGTGTTGCGAAAGAACCAGCTCAGTAACTGGGGAGCTCTGATCTGGTCTGAGTTTACAAGTGTTAACTTGGGCATTGGTATCCTTAGCTGCAAAAGGAAAGGCTATAGTCTACCCTGCCAGTTCTAAAATGCTTGTAAACTTTCCAAATAGAGGACCCCTTTTTAAGTTTTTCTATTTTGAAATACCTTTTTAAAATATATCTTTATTGTTGAAAGTATCACAGATGACCCTCCTCATTCCCCCATGTACCCCCTCCTCCCCACATCCACCCTCTTGTAATACCTTTAGATTTCCAGAAAAGTTGTAGAGATGGCACAGTTTCAATATATAATAACCCTTTCCAATGTTGACATCTTACACAACTATAGGACATTTATCAAACCTAAGAAATGAGCATTGTTATAGTAATAACTAAATGACACACTTTAGTTGGAGTTCCCTATTTTTAAATAAAGTTGAGTGTTGTATAGAACTGAGACATCTCTGAGGCTCAGTTGTATATGGGCTAAAATATAAGGAAAACAAATTCCTCTTCAGGGCTGTTGTGAGAATTAAATAAGATCCGATGGGTGAAATTGACCTTTAATTCTGACATATCCTTTTTCTTAAATATATCTTTATTGATTTCAACGATAAAGGGAGAGAGATAGATAGAAACATCAATGATGAGAGAGAATCATTGATCGGCTGCCTCCTGCACACTCCTACTGGAGATCAAGCCTGCAACCTAGGCATATGCCCTTGACTGGAATTGAACCTAGGACCCCTCACTCCACAGGCTGACACTCTATCCACTGAGCCAAACTGGCTAGGGCCTGATGTGTTATTCTTTACAATGAGCCACAACTGATAAACAGTATTTTTAAAAATATGTATTTTATTGATTTTTTTACAGAGAGGAAGGGAGAGGGATAGAGAGTTAGAAACATCGATGAGAGAGAAACATCGACCAGCTGCCTCCTGCACAATTCCTACTGGGGATGTGCCCGCAACCAAGGTACATGCCCCTGACTGGAATCGTACCTGGGACCTTTCAGTCCACAGGCCAACAATCTATCCACTGAGCCAAACCAGTGAGGGCTAAACAGGATTTTTTAGGTGTGTTAATAACTGTTTAACACTGATACACAAAAGGATAAAATCAGAACCATTGTTGCACACAGATAAAACACTGCTCTCAACTTGAAAGTTCAAAATTTGCACAGAGAAATTAAATAAATATGCCAATTTAAGTTAATCCTGTCAAATAGTAAATATTGAGTGTCCCAAAAAATGCACACACACTTGGAATAATTATAAAGACATTGTTTATTAAAATACACTTCATTTTCAAAGTTGACCTAGCAGCTGTTGATGCGTGTATACATTTTTGGGGCGACAACACCTTATAGATTTTTGAGCAGGTAAACAGTTTACTGAAGTTCCTACAATAACTTATGAATTTTAAATTGTGTGTGTGTTGTTTTTACATAATAAATTTAATGAATTAGAAATTTGAAACTAAAGATTCAAGGACAAGGTAGAGATTTTTTTAAGGTTTTGAACCATAATACATTTCTCAAAAAAGTTTAGGGGAAAATGATGAAAATGACATCAATTATTTATTGTCATTTCATAAAAGATCTAGAATATTCCTGAGAACGATTTTGGTAAATTGTTTAAAATTCAGGCATGAAGCTTTAGGCAGAGTATGTGCTAGGTCTTGTCTTTGATACTGATTGTGTCACGTTCAGTTGTTATTTAATTAACATTAAGAGTTTCCTTTTTTTTTTAAATATATTTTTATTGATTTCAGAGAGGAAGGGAGAGAGAGATAGAAACATCAATGATGAGACTCATTGATTGGCTGCCTCCTGCACGCCCCCTACTGGAGGTCGAGCCTGAAACCCGGGCATGTATCCTTAGCTGGAATCAAATCTGGGACCCTTTAGTCCGCAGTCCAACGCTCTATCCACTGAGCCAAATCAGCTAGGGCAAGAGTTTCCATTTTCTAATTGTGGAGTGAGAATGATGGAATAGATAGATAGCTTTTTAAACATATCTGGCACTAAAATAATGTAACTCTTTGGCCATAAGAGAGGAAGGCCTCAAGTTAAAGGGGAGAAAGAAAAATATAAATGCAAATATGGTCCACAGAGCAGTGTAGTTACATTAGTTTTTGATATAGAAATATTGCATATGTTTGGCCGTGAGGGGTGGGGTCGGTAAGATCTTTTTCACGAAGGTATTTTCTGTGTGATAAGATACTTTTAGTTCTATAAGCACAGCACCCTTCACACTCAAGCCCGAACCTGCTAGCCTTGCTATGGTTGTTCTTTCCATACTACTTAAGTTGTTCTCTAAAGAGATGGGACAATGGGGTAATCACACTTCTTTTCTTAGAGTGATGTCACTTTAATTTTTTTAAGGCAGACTAGACAGGAACGCAGTTATCTTACTGCTTAGAAATCCAGGCTCATGGTGAAAAACAAACATCTGAAGGAGTAAATAGTATTCCTCACCAACACATCTATGATGTCTCTTGCTGATTATGACAGTTCATCAAATTACCTTTTTAATTGTAAAAATACAGAAAAAATAAAACCACCAAAACAAAAATCCCACCAAGGATAAAAAGAAAAAGTTAACAATTGTCATTCTTAGTTCTGACTTTTTAAATAAACAAATAGAACATGACAGAATGGGTTTGGGGGAAGTTTTTGTTTGTTTGTTTTTGTTTTAGGAAAGGCATGAAGATGGGGAAGAAAAAATAAATAAGTAACAATTATTTTGCAATCTGTCCATCCAACAACACACATATTCTCCCTCCTTAGAGAGGCCTTTATATTCTCTCCAGTAAAATCTTAGCACCACTTCCCCTTGGCCGGTCTCCTTGACAATCCCTCCTCCAGGGAGAGCAGATATCTGCTACTGAGCCTCTAGTCAAGGAAAAGGTTTTAACTCTCAGAATAGACAAAGGAAGAAATCTCATCGATAACACCCAGCATGGGGTTTTTCCACCCCACCCACTACAAGAGAGAGATGAGCAGAACCTCTGACTATCTGTGGACCATGTCTTTCTTCTGTTGCCTGTTGTAGTGGGTTCAGTTGTCAATTTTCAAAAGATGTGTCTACCCCAAACTCATGACTGTGGCCTTATTTGGAGAAAGGGTCTTTGCAGGTGTAATGAAAGTAAGACTCTCAAGATAAAATCATCCTACGTTAGGGTGGACCCTAAATCCAATGGCAAGTACACTCTTCGGAGAAGGCCAGTTAGACATAGACAGACTGAGGGCCACAGTCAGTGATTAAACAGCCAGGAACACCAAGGGTTGCTGACAGCTACCGGGAGCGAGGAGAGAGATGCAGAACAGCTTCCCCCTCACAGTCTCCAGAGCAGCACAACCCTGCCGACACCTTGATTTTGGACTTCCCACTCCACAATTGTGACAGAATAAATTTTAGTTGTTTTAAGCCACCCAGTTTGTGGTAATTTGTTACAACATTCCTACAAAACAAATACTGGGAACTTCTGCTGGGAACCACTTCCTCCTTCACTGGAGATGTTACAAGGATTTATTAATATTGACAAAGCTTTCTCCTGCGATAAGTGCTCTAAAAGAACCACTTGCCCCAAAATAAAAAGAGTCCTAAGAGAACTATGGAGTAAGAGTAGAGTACGAGGCCTATCACCTTTCCAGTCTGAGATCGGCCTGAATTTTAATAGACACACAGAAATTTAGTGTCACCCTACACTGTCATCCTTAGACACTACATCAAAGTAAAGCTGCTACCTTCATTCATATTTTTGAAGGTCTTGTTTTATAACTGAACTTAGAACCTATTGGCAAGTTTTATTAGCACTCTCTATAGAAACAGAACCAATTACTGAATTCAGCAATACATTAAAAAAATTATACACCATGATCAAGAGGGTTTTATTCTGAAAATGCAAAGTTGGTACAATATCTGCAAAAACAACCAGATACACCATATAAACAAATTGAAGGATAAAAAACATGCTCATATCAATAAATCAGAAAAAGCATTTGATAAAATTCAGCATTCATTTATGATAAAAATTCTCAGCAAAGTGGGAATGGAGGGGACATATCTCAACATAATAAAGACGATATATGACAGACCTACAGCCAACATCATACTCAATATGCAAAAACTCTAATTGTTCCCCTTAAGATAGGGAACAAGGATGTCTGCTTTCACCACTCTTATTCAACATAGTACTGGAAGTCCTAGCCACAGCGATCAGACAAGAACAAAAAATAAAAGACATCGAAATTGGAAAGGAAGAAGTAAAACTGTCATTATTTGCAGATGAGATGATATTGTAGAGAGAGAAACCTAAAGATTTCACCAAAAACCTACTAGAACTGATAAATGAATTCAATAAAGTAACACATACAATATAAATATCCAGAAATGCTTTGCATATTTATACACCAATAATGAACTATCAGAAAGGGAAACTAAAAAAATAAAAAAATTCCATTGAGAATTGCTTCAAAAAGAATAAAATACCTGGGAATAAATTTAACCAAGGATGTAAAAGTTAAAAAATTATGAGACACTGCCCTTAGCTGGTTGGCTCAGAGTATAGAGCATTGGCCTGAGGACTGAAGGGTCCCAGGTTCGATTCCAGTCAAGGGCACATACTTGGTTGCAGGCTCCTTCCCGAGCCAGGCCCTGGTTGGGGCTCTTGCAGGAAGCAACTAATCAATGTGTTTCTCTTACATTGATGTTTCTCTCTGTCTTTCTTTCTTCCATTGTCCCTAAAAATCAATGGAAAAATAGCCTCAGGTGAAAATTAACAAAATAAATAAAATTGTAAGACATTGAAGAAAGAAGTGGAGGAAGGTACAAATAAGTGGAAGCATATACCATGTTCATGGATAGGAAAAATTAGTATCATTAACATGTCCATACTACATAAATCAATCTACAGATTCAACGCAATTCCTATCGATATACCAATGGTATATTTCACAGAACCAGGACAAATGTTTCAAAAATCAATATGAGCCCTAACCGGTTTGGCTCAGTGGATAGAGCTTCGGCTTGTGGCCTCAAGGGTCCCAGGTTCAATTCCGGTCAAGGGCATGTACCTTGGTTGTGGGCACATACCCAGTAGGGGATGTGTAGGAGGCAGCTGATCGATGTTTCTCTCTCATCTATGTTTCTAACTCTCTATCCCTCTCCCTTCCTCTCTGTAAAAAATCAATAAAATATATTTTTAAAAAAAATCAATATGAACCCACAAAAGACCCTAAATAGCCACAGTGATCTTGAGAAAGAAGAACAAATTTGGACGAATCATGCTACCTGATATAAAACTATACTACAAAGCTATAGTAATTATAGTAAAAACAGACATATAGATAAATGAAACAGAATAGAGAGCCCAGAAATAAACCCACGCCTTTAAAGTCAATTAATATTTGACAAAGGAGGCACAAACATACAATGGACTAAAGATATTTTATTCAATAAATTGTGTTGGGAAAATTGAACAGATACATGGAGAAAAAAATGAAACTAGACCATCCTCTTATACCACACACAAGAATAAACTCAAAATGTATTAAAGACCATAAAAACCACAGAAGAAAACATAGGCAATAAAAATCTCAGACATTTCTCATAGCAACATTTTTTTTCTGGTATATCTCCTTGGACAAGGGCAACAAAAAAAGTATAAACAAATGGGGCTACATCAAACTAAAGAGTTTTTGCACAGCAAAGGAAACCATCACCAAAATGAAAAGACAATCCACTGACTGG
>PVJC01044517.1:0-14082 GCA_004026665.1 Murina feae
TTCATATTTTCCATTCCATTTATCTTAAAGAAAGTATCATTGTCAAATTTTGGTTCAGTAGTAAAGAAGAATATCTGCAGTTATCTGAAAAGACTATTTAAATATTCCCCCATTTTCAATTACATATTTACATGAGGCCAGATTTTCTTCATATACCAAAGAAATATCACAAATGATTGATTGCAGAGTGGACATAAGAATACAGCTGTCTTCTAGGAAACTTCTGTAAAGAAAAGACTTGCAAATTTGTAAAACAAAAACATTATTTTTTAAAATTTTGTTTGGGAAAATAGTTATTTTCTAAACATTTATGTTAACTTGTATTAGATTTAATGTTATATTTAAATGAATTAAACAATACCCTAAAAAAGTCACAGATACAATTTTTAGCATAAGGTATTGATAGATATAACTGACAAAAATCAAAGATTCTTTGAGATCCTCAGTGCTTTTTAAAAAAATTAAAAGTATCTTAACCAAAAGGTTTTGGAACTGCTATTATGGACTATTTAAAAAATGGTGGGGAGAACAAATAAGGACACTTGTTTTCTTACTATTAAGTAGCCTAAACTGCAAGGGAAACTGAAATAATCAAAAACATAAAATGGGAAAATATGACTAAGTGCTAAAGCAAATGACATAGACAGTAAGCACTAAACCACAAAAATGAAGAGTGTGAACTAAAGTGGTAAGGGATTTATTGAAACGAGAGACTTAAGCATAGCTAGGGTTTTGTAGAACAAGAATGGGGAAGACACTTTCCAAACTTGATGACCATTATGAGCAATCTTAGAGGACAAAACAAGCATAATATGCTCTAGGAACAATAAGGAGGTCATCCTGACTGTAGTAAATAGTTTGCATTGGTGAATAACAAGAAATTAGTTGAATAAACAGACTAGAGCCAGATTATGAAGCTTTAAATGTCAGGATGAGGAATTTAGAATTTATGGACAGTGGGAAAGTATTAAACATTTGTGGTTCACGATGGTGACATGATAAAAGTAATATTTTATGAACATAAATCTAGAGGTAATGTAAAGGAGAGATTGGAAATAGAAATACTAGAAATCAATTAGGACAATTTTATGGCCATCCATGCATGAAGTGATGAGGACCTAGACATGGGAATGGAAAATAAATAATGGCTATAAGAGATTGTATAAAGGCAAAATGAACAGGGCTTGATTGATTAGAAAGGGGGGATTAATTTTAAGACTAGATGATGGAAAGAATAGTGCTGTCATTGATGGATTATAAAAGAGGATAAGGAAATCCATTTTAAGTAGTAGATTATTATGTTATTAACTTTTTTGTTGAAGATGTGGGATTATCCTAATAGAAATATGTATGCATAAGGAATCACCTGATAGGAAGTTGAACGAGAACTATAAACTTGAGAGACTACATTAGAGAGATGATCACTGGGCTTAATGAAATGAATGCATTTTTTGAGGAACAAATTATATAAATCAGAAGCCCAGGAATTAAACCTTATGATCTAAAGCCAGGAGGTTTTGATAGGAGGAGTAAGTGAAGAAGACTGAAAAAACAATTGAAGTCTATTAGGGCAACAAAATAATATCAGATTGCAGAAGCCAAGGGAGGATAGAGTTTCAAGAAGGAAATAAAAATCAACTATGTCACATTTCACAGAAAAGAGATTTAAAATATAATGCAAGCTCTGAGAAAGCAGGAATCTATTTTATGTTTTACTCAATGTTTCCTAAGTGCCTAGAATTGTACTAGGCACATAGTAGGTGATCAATAGCTAAATGAAGATGCTTGGCAAATACTGCTAAAACTTTTGCAAACTTTATAAATATAAACACATTGAAGAAAAATAATGATCCACATCTTCAGACACAAACATCTGCAGATATATCGATTCTCTCTAAATGCTTCTCAGGTACTATTATTGGAAGCTAGCATAATGTTATAGATATGCACATTGAAAATGGAGGTGGATTGTTTAGCCTTGCTGACTTCATGTGAGGCAGCCAGAGGAAGGTAAATGATGCATGTGTATTTTCAGAACTCTATAGACCAAAACACTACTGATAGCCTTACCTTCTAGTCCTTTTAGGATGTGCTGTTAATCTGTACAGGATATATTCTTTTTCTGATGGTGTCTGGTGCAGTAATTTTGCATCTAAATGAATAACAACTTTGGAATTTAAACAGTCATAATCATACCATTAAGAAATTTGATTTAGTTTACATTTGTTTTGGTCTTGGTTCATAAATTTTAGTTGTAAGTCCCTCAGACGACCAGTGCGTTGGTTGGATTGAAAAGACAATGTCCAATTTGATGGTTAAAATATTTTATTTAGGTTTTGTCATAAATTACCATAAAGGAGTATTTTGGTGATTTTACTGGAGGAATTAAGTTATTTGATATTTGTGGATTTCCTTATAAAGTAGTTATATAGTAATGACTATTGAGCTTGGACTTTTACATTAGTTATCAACTCGTGTGTAACAAATTACACCCAAACTTAGCATGTTAAACAGGAAACATTATCTCACCATTTCTGTGAGTCAGAAATCTAGATATGATTTAGCTAGATGCCTTTGGCTCAAGATTTTTCATGAGGCTGTAGTCAATCTGTTGGCTGAGACTGGTCTCATCTGAAGGCTTGGATGGATAGGACAGTCTGCTTTCAAGTTCATTTATGTGGTTGTTAGCCAACCACGGCCCTTAGCCACATGGGCCTCCACAGGGCTTCCCCATAATCTGGCAGCTGGCTACCCCAGAGAGGGCAATCCAAGAGACTGAGAAAGAATGCTCATTTTATATCCTAATACAGTCATTTAAAACTTAATCTCAGAAGTAACATCCCATTACTTCAACTATATAATTATGAGAAGTCAGTATATTCAGATCACATTCAAGGGGAGCTAATTGCAGAAGGGTTTATAAATACCAGGATGTAGGGACTATTGGGAATCATCTTAGAAACTTCCTATTCCAGATTTGTTGATACCTGTTTTATCTTCAGAAGACACTATTGAAGTTGTACAAAGAGGGAAGGTACAGAGATAAAGCCAACTTTTTATTTATGAAACCAGGAACTTATCCTATATCTTAAAGTATGAAAATTTGTATCTTCTTCCATAATTAAGGAATTTTAGAAAAATGTCAAAAGCTTAAATACATGTATATTAATTTATATTTAATTTTATACACACGAGTTCTATCTAAAGACATTGTGTTTATTGAAACAATACAGAAGAAACTGAAAAGCCAAGTGAGAACTAAAGTTCACATCAAAAGATAATTTATCTGTGATTCCTACAATTATAAAACAATCCAGAAAGACAGCAGAAAATGTTTGACATTAATTGTAACTATGTTTTAATTTTAGTGCTATATATTTCAATTAGTATAAGTTAATATAGAATAAGATACAAACTGCAGTTAAATGTAGCCCCATATATTATTTTGAGTGCATATTTCAAGGTAGAGATAGTAAAAGTATACTAACTGTGTGAGAAATTGAATGCTAAAAACAGATATTACAGATTTTTTCATAGTTCATATGTTAGAACTATCCATCTTTTCCTCTTACATTTTCTTTACTTCTGTTACATTTCAGTTTAATAGCTGAAATTATAAAAATACATATATTTGATGACAAAATGGAAATGTAACAGGAAGCAGAACAGTACTGTCTTGCAGCAGATCTTTAAATTCAATTTTATCTAAATTAATTTCATGAAGTCTAGGTTGTTCTGAGTCCAGAAATTATAGGTATTCGTTTAGATTCATAGACTATATCCTGTTTACTCCAAATAAAAGATATAAGCCTGTCCTTGTCTACAGAGACAAAGGAATAAGATGAGAAAAGTGCTTTATTAATCACAACAAAATCAGATGCCTCTTTAAAACTGAGGAAGGAGGAAATATGTATGTATAATATTTAAAAGAGATGTGTTCATGTATATGTATTTCAAAAGGAATATATTCCTAAAGTAGTCCATTTGTTTTTAAAATATATTTTTATTGTTGAAAATATTATAAATGTCTCCCATTTTCCTCCCTCTGCCCAGCCTCTACCCCTACTTACATCTGTGTCAATGGGCTATGCATATATCTATATATATATAAGCCTAAGTGACCATTACAATCAGACGACCGGATGACCAGCTGGTAGCTATGATGTGCAATGACCAACAGGGGGCAGATGCTCAATGCAGGAGCTGCCCCCTGGTGGTCAGTGCATTCACACAGCCAACCTCCCATGGTTCCTCCCTGCAGTCGGCCCTGGTCGGCCCAATCAGGACTAGGCAAAATGGCCCTAATTGGCCCTGTTTGCCAGCCAGACCGAGGGACCCCACCTGTGCATGAATTCGTTTACTGCGCCTCTAATATATATATGTGTGTGTGTGTGTGTGTGTGTGTGTGTGTGTGTGTGTATATATATATATATATATATATATATATATATATATATATATTCTTTGGTTTTTCTCAACCTCTCTCCCCCACCCCCCAAGATTTGTCTGTCTCAGGACTTTGAAGTAGTCCACTCTTATTTGGAGAGACAACATATCTTTGTTCTTAAAAAGGAAAACAGTAAGTGGAAGAGAAAGAGTTTGGATTAGCTGATTTCTAAGTTTCCTCCTAGCTTTAACATTCAATGAGTTCATGTTCAGATTATACATTTTAGGTATAAATCTTGGTTATTTGTGTTAAGGAGAATGAAATAACATGCATAATTCAAATCTTTAGATGATTTCTAAACCTAGTACTGAAAGTCGTAGCCATAACGAACAGAAAATAAGAAGAAAGACATCAAAAATGGAAAATATGTAAAACTGTCATTATTTTTAGATGACATGATATTGTACATAGAAAACCCTAAAGACTTCATAAGAAGCCTACTAAATTTAATAAACGAATTTGGCAATGTAGTAGGATACAAAATTAACACCCAGAAATGTACAGCTTTTTTATACACAGATAACTCACAGAAAGAGAAATATCAAAAACAATCCCATTAACCATTACACCAAAAAATTAAGGTACTTAGGAATAAACTTTAAGGAGATAAAATACCTGTACTCAAAAAATATAGGACATTGAAAAAAGAGGTAGATGAAGACATAAACAAATGGAAGAATATACAGTGTTCATGGATTTGTAGAATCAACATCATTAAAATGTCCATATTACCCAAAACAATCTATAGATTTAATGCAATCCCAATTAAAATACTAACGGCATATTTCACAGACCTAGAACAAACTCTTTAAAAATTTATAAAGAGACCCCAAATAGCTGCAGCATCTTGAGAGAGAAGAACAAAGTTGGAGGGATCACAATACCAGATATGAAGCTACATTACAAAGCAACTGTTCTCAGAAGTGCCTGGTACTGGCACAAGAGCACACATATAGATTAATGGAACAGAACAGAGAACCCAGTTATTGAACCAAGCTATTACACTCAATTAATATTCAACAAAGGAGGCAAGAGCATTCAATGGAGTCAAGACAGTTTCTTCAATAAATGGTGTTGGGAAAATTGGACAGATACATGCAAAAAATGAAATTAGACCATCATGCACACAAATAAACTCAAAATGGATAAAGGACTTAAATGTAAGACGAGAAATCATAAAAATCTTAGTAGAATCCATAGGCAGCAAAATGTCAGACATATATCAGCAATATCTTTACCGATACAGCTCCTAGGGTAATGGAAACTAAGGAGAAAATAAAGAAATGGGACTACATTAAAATAAAAAGCTTTTGCACAGCAAAAGGAACCATCAACAAAATAACAAGAAAGCCCACTGCATGGGAGAACATATTTGCCAATGTTACATCTGATAAGGGTTTAATCCCCCAAATTTATAGGGAACTTATACAACTTAACACAAGGAAGATAAGCAATCCAATAAAAAATGAACAAAGGACTTAAATAGACATTTTCAAAAGAGGACGTACAGAAGGCCATGAAACATATAAAAACATACTTAAAGTCACTAATCATCCTAGAGATGCAAATCAAAATGACATTGAGATACCATCTCATACCTGTCAGAATGGCTATCATCAATAAATTGACAAACAACAAGTGCTGGGAAGGATACAGGGAAAAAAGAACCCTTGTGCACTGTTGGTAGGAATGCAGTCTGGTGCAGCCAGTGCAGAAAACAGTATGGATTTTCCTCAAAAAATTAAAAAATGGAACTCTTATTTGACCCAGTATTCCCACTTAATAGAAATATATCCCAAGAAATCAGAAACACCAGTCAGAAAGGACATATGCACCCTTATGTCCATAGCAGAACAAGTTACCATAGCTAAGACTTAGAAACAGCATAAGTGCCCATTAGTAGATGAGTCGATTAAAAAATAGTGGTACATCTGCAGAATAGAATACTATGCTGCTGTAAAAAAGAAATAACTCTTACCATTTACTACAGCATGGATGGACATGGAGAGCATTATTATAAGCCAAATAAGCCAAAGAAAGGTAAATATCACATGATCTCACTCCTTTGTGGAATTTTTGTTTACATTTTTATTTTTTACAGAGAGGAAGGGAGAGGGATAGAGAGTTAGAAACATCGATGAGAGAGAAACATCGATCAGCTGCCTCCTGCACAACCTCTACTGGGGATGTGCCCGCAACCAAGGTACATGCCCTTGACCGGAATAGAACCTGGGACCCTTTAGTCTGCAGGCCGACACTCTATCCACTGAGCCAAATTGGTCAGGGCTCATTTGTGGAATTTAATGAACAACACAAACTGATGAACAAAAACAGAGACAGAGACATAGAAGCACGGAACAGACCATCAAACTTCAGAGGAGTAAGAGATCACCAAAGGACTTGTATGCTTGCATATAAGGATAATCAATAGACACAGACAGTAGGGGGGTGAGCTTATGTGCTGGAGGGTGGGGGGTGACCAGGGTGAAGTCAATGGGGAATAAAGGAGACATATTTTATATATATTTAATACTTTAAACAATAAAGAATTTTAAAAAATTAACTCTAAAAAAAGGAAACAGGGAAAACACCAGTGCTTGCCTCTAGGATATATGAGGGTGGGATTGTATGGAAAGGACAATGAGGAAACTTTCAGTGTTTGGTAGAGGTTTGGGTTACTTGAAGGTATGCATTTATCAAAACTTACCCATGATGCCCTGGCTGGTTTGTTTAGTGGTTAGAGCCCTCAGACGAAAGCATCTCAGGTTTGATTCCCAGTCAAGGTTGCAGATTCCCCAGCTCTGGTAGGAGCCTGTGCAGCAGTCCACTAATTATGTGTCTCTCTCATGTTGATGTCTCTCTCTCTCTCTCTCTCTCTCTCTCTCTCAATCTCTCCCTTTCTCTCCCTCTCTCTCAATCTCTCTCCCTCTCCCTCTCCCTCTCTCTCCCTCCCTTCCTTCCTCCCTCTCTCCCACCTCCCATCCACTCTCTCTGAAAATCAATGGAAAACAATACTCCAGTGAGGATACACACACACACACACACACACACACACACACACACACACACACACACACCAAAAATCTTAGCCATGTTGATTGAACACAATAGTTAATATATTACAGAGTTGTATACCTGAAACCTATATAATTTTATTAACCAATATCATCCCAATAAATTCAGTTAAAAAACCTCTTTCACCAATATAATTAAGATTTGTACATTTCACTGCAAATAGAACTTATTTCTATCTTACCACCCCCCCCCCAAAAAAAAACCCATGAACTTTAAACACTGATTAAAGATAGTGCATGCTGAAGTATTTAGGATGAAGTCCACTTACTTGGAAATGTATAAAAATAAGATGAGTTGATGTTTGCATGGGTGATAAATATGTGATAAAACAAGTCTGACAAATGTTAACAGTGTAAACTAAACTCTAGGTGGTGAGTATATGAATGTTTGCAGTATGATCTTTTCAATGTTACTGTGTGTTTGAAATTTTTCATAACAACTTGGGGAAAAATAAAAGTGTTCTTATGAAAAAAAGAAAAAAAGAAAGCCTATATCCTATTACTTAGGCTCTAGATAGAAGGAGGAGATAGGCAAATCTCTCTCTCTCTCTCTCTCTCTCTCTCTCTCTCTCATGCATATATGTGGTGATAAATACATATATATATATATATGTAGTCAGTGGTATGGAAGAAACAGGGAAGGATTATGGCGTTTGAGAGCACTGGTGGGATGCAGGTTGCAATTTTAAATAGATGTCCAGGGTAACCTCATTGACAAGGGACATTTAAACAATTATTTGAAGTGGAGTGGCTATCTGATGGAAGGATAGTCAAGCAGAAGAAACAACCAGCACAAACACCTTCAGTCAAGAGTGTCTGGGTTATTCATGGGACTATTGGGCAAGGAGTTAGTGTGGCTTGATAGAGCAGATGAGCACGGGAATGATAGGAGATTAACTTAGAAGTGAATAATTGGACAAGACAGTAAATATTGTAGGGCTTGAGACCATTATAAGGACATTGGTTTTTACTCTGAGTAAACCTAGAAAACTTTTGAGAATTTCGAGCACAACGGTGTTATGATCAGGCATTTCAAAGCATTGTGCTGGCTCCCATCTTAAAAAGAGATTATAGGTGTAAGGGCAAGGTAGAAGCAGGGACACCAGATAGGAAGCTGCTATAAAAAGCCAAACATGAGAAGATGGTGGCTGGAGGCAAGATGTAAACACTGTTAGATGGTAAGAATTGGATAGATTCAGGATATATTATGAGGGTACAATAAGCAGGATTTGCTGATAGATCAGATATGAGGTATGCAAGGAAGAAGTCAAGGATGAATTCAAAGTTATTTGGCCTGAGGAAGGAGATATACTTATAGAAATGGGAAGGACTATAGTTAGAATAAGCCTGACATGCAGGAGTTCAGTTTTGATCATGTTTGAGATGTTGATTAGACATCTTTGTGGAAATGTCAAGCAGATAGCTGGGTATATGAGTCTGCAGTGGGATGGAAAGATCTGGGCATGAACCATCATTCGGCAGTCTTTAGCACATACATAATATTTAAAGCCAAGAGAGTAAAGATAAAAAGATATCCAAGGAATGAGTCCTGGGTTAATCCTCTTTTTAAAAGGTGGGGAAAAGAGGGGAAACCATCAAAGAAAACTGAAAAGGAATGGCCAGTGAGAGGTAGGAGGAAAATCAAGAAAATATGGCATCTTGAAAGACAAATTGAGTAAATTCACCATTGACCATAATCTGCTCTATTCTCTCTATTGCTATTGCCCTCCCTAGTTCAATATCACATTATTGCTTGTCTAAACTACAACAATCTCTTAATTGGTTTTCCTTGCCTCCCATTTTGTCCCTTCTGATGCATCCCTTACACTGCCAAACTTTTCTATTTAAAATTGGATCCTGTCACTCCCTTTCTTAAAAAGCTTAATCTATTTGTAGTTTATTCTGCTTCTCTCCTTCATGCCTCTGCCTTTGCTTATATAGTCCATTGTGCCTGAAATACTCTCTCTACATTTCTCATCACCTACCTAGCTAATGCCTACTCATTTTTCAAACTCAGTTCAGGTACTATCTCATTCAGAAAACCTTCCTTGGTCTTTCTTTTGTACTTGGTTATGTCTTGTTCATATTTTTATTGTTGCCCTAATGATACTATGTTATAATTATCTGTTCATTTATTTGTTTCTCTCATTTAGGCTGTTATTTCTTAGAAGGCAATGATGCTATTTTACCCATCTTTAAATGCTGGACACTAGCACAGATTTTGACATATGGTAGGCACTTAATAAATACTGAAGGAATGAATGAGTGGTCACTTAGTCAGTTTCAGTTAGAGAGTTACAAATTTTTCTGTACAACTTTGAATTGTTTCCAATTCTTCAATTTATATTTCTAATATTACTAGTTATGGAAAAGAATAACTGATTTGCATCTCAGAAGCAGGAGGAACACACCAAATAACAATATGCTGTGGGTTTGATAGTGTTGGAATATCATTTTCTCCAGGGTAATCAATATACATCTGTGTTATTACAGTATAGCCAATCCTCAGCAGTTAGATCTGGAATATTTTTACTGTGTAAAATAAGTTATTATGGGAAGACTGAAATTTGTAATTCTGGGAAGGAGGAAGAAGGTACTGCCATCATGGACTTTTTAAAGGGCATTTATTACTCATTTATCATAAGCTAAAAGGATAAAGCTAGATTTTTTTCCATTGGTAGACTTTAATTCATAGGTAGAAATGTAAAAATGTTCATGAGGAGGCATATCTGTTATCCAGCCTGTACATTATTCTGTTTCTGAGAGTGCTTTATTAGGAAATCATCATATGTCTCCCTGGGAGGAAAAAAAATAATTTCCTTCAGTAGTCCATTATGAATCTATTGTCTGTGAATTTATCTCAAATTATTTGAATGTTCAATTTGTAATTTTTTAAACTTCTACATTTGAGACAAAAGAGGTCTCTACTTACATTTTGCTATTTAAAAAGGTTTTTGAATATTGAGATAAAATTTACATAGTGATATGCACAAACTTAAGTGTACAATTGGATGACTTTTAACAAATGTACATACACGTGTAATCATCACTACAATGAAGATATAAATAATTTCCATCATATCAGAAAGATTACCTATAACCCTTTCCACTCCATCTCCAACTTACACAGGCAACCACTATTCTGACTCCTATTGCCATAAGCTAATTGTCTGTTACTAATCTTCACATAAGTGGAATCATACATTATGTACTTTTTGTGTCTGCTTCTTTCCCTCAGCATTTTAATTTTTTAAATTAATCCATACTCCTGTTACCAGTAGTATGTTTCTTTTATTGTTGAGTAATATTCTATTGTATGAATTTGATATAATTGCTTATCCACTCACCAATTTATGTACGTTTGGTTTCCAATTTTTGTCTATTATGAGTAAGTCTCCTATAAACATGTAAGTACTTACTCAATTCTGTATATTCCACTCCAAGCACTGATTTCGATATGGTCTGTTTTCATATTCATTCAATTCAAATACTTTTAATATACTATGCGCTTTCTTCTTTGACACATGGATAATTTATATTTTTCAGGTATCTTTCTGTTATTGACTTCTAATTTAATTCCATTGTGTCAGAGTCTATGCTCTATATGATTGAAGTAGTTTTAAAATTTATTGAGACTTGTTTTATGGACTTGAATATATTTTATCATGGAGAATGTTCCCGGAACTGTGACCTTAGTTTCCATTGGAACTAAGAAGATCTCTAGACTAGCAGAACCTAGGGTCATGGGGACAGAAAGCAAAATATTTGCTTAATGGATTGCCAGGAATAATTGTGAGCTAAACCACTCCCATTTTCACTTGTAAAATTATTCCTGGATCCATAAATGCAAACTATTTGAAAAATGACACCATATATTAGAAATTGATTTAAAGAACATACTGTATCCTAGAAAGCATCACCACCAAATTAATACTGTGTAGTTCAATCTTTTAAAGGCCATTCCACCACTGTAGCAAGCCTGCAGCATACCATGTGGTGGGGAACATGGTAAAACTAAAGTACCTCATGAGCATGGGATTATTACCATCTTCAGAGGTTGTGAATAAATTCCTGATGAAAAGGGATTCTATGTGGGATACCATGATAGTGGATAGGCATTCCATCCATTTTTATGAAACTGACAAACTACTTTCCAGATTGACTATGCCATTTTACGTTCCCACTAGCAGTATGAGTGATCCAGTTTCTCTGCATTCTTGGCAGCCTGTAGCAGTGTCACTGTTTATTATTTTAGGTATTTACATAGGTATGAGTGATATCTCATTGTGATAGTAATTTGCATTTCCCTAAGGGCTAGCTATGTCGAATATCTTTTTTATCTGGTTATTTGCCATTTGCATATACTTTCTGGTAAATGTCTCTTCATGTCCTTTGACTTTTTTTTCTAAGGGGATTGTCTTTTTACTGTTAAGCTTTGAGGGTTCTTTATATATTCTGCGTACATGAGTACTTTGTCAGATATGTGTTTTGAAGATATTTGTGTTTTGCCCATCTGTAGCTTGTTTTTCTCATCTGCTTAATAGTCTTTATAGAGCAAAAGTTTAAAATTTTGATGAAATATAATTTAACTTTTTTTTTACTTTTATGGTTTTACTTTTGATGCTATGTCTAGAAAATTTTTGCCAAGCCCAAAGATTTTCCCATTTTCTTCTAAAAGTTTTACAGTTATCCCCTTTTGTACTCATTATAATACTTTCAACAATACAGATAATTTTTTTAAAAGTTTTACAATTTTACATTTTACATTTAAAGTTCATAATCCAAGTTGAATTAATTTTTGCTTAATATTGTCAGAGTTACATCAAGGTTCATTTTTTAACCTATGCATATTTACTTGCTCTAACACCATTTGTTGAGTACTGTTGCTTTATAAATCTTGAAATTGGATAGACCAATTCCTCTTATGTTATCCTTCTTTTCCAAAATTGATTTTGCTTTTCTAGTTCCTTTGTCTATTGATACAAATTTTAGGATGTTTGTCTATATCTAGAAAAAAATCTTGCTGAAATTTTGACAGGCATTGTATTTAGTCAAATGTCATTTAGATGGAGAATTGATATCTTTACTATATTGAATCTTTTAATCCATGAACACAGTTGGTGTCTCTGTTTATTGATATCTTCTTTGATTTATTTCATCATTTTATAATTTTAACATATAATTCATGTATGCATTTTATTAGATTTATACTAAATATTTATTGTTTTTGAATAATTGTAAATGATATATTTTTAATTTTGGTGTGTTCAAATGTGCATTGCTAGTATATAGAAATACACTTGATTTTTGTCTGTTGTTATATTAGCTGATGTTTCTTAATTCCAAAATAGTTCTAGGAGGTTTTCTTTTTTTCTCCTTTCTTTTAAAATTTTATTTTTTATTGAATTTATTGGGGTGACATTGGTTAATAAAATTATATAAGTTTCAGGGGTACAGTTCTATAATACATCATCTGAATATTGCATTTTCTCCCTCTATCACCATTTTTGCCCTCTTTACTCTTTTCTTCCTCCCCACACTCCCCACTCCCTCTAGTAATCAAAGTATTGTTATCTGTGTATGCGGTTTCTTTTTTCTTCTTCTTAATCCCTTCATCTTTTTCACCCAGCTTCTTCCCTCTTCCTTCTGACAGCTGTCAGTCTATTTCTCTGTGTCTATGAGTCTGTCTCTATTTTGTTTATTAGTTTACTTTGTTCACTAGATTCCACATGTAAGTGAAATAATATGGTATTTGTCTTTCTTTGACTGGCTTATTGTATAATAGGAGGTTTTCTACATACACTATCTTGTTATATGCAAATATAGACAGCTTTATTTCTTCTTTTCTAGTTTGTATGCCTTTTCTTTCATTTTCTTGCCTTTTTGCTAGCTAGAACTTCCAGTATTATCTAAACTAATAAAAGCAGAATAGTAAAATTAACCATTTCTCTGGGACGCCCACAGCCAATCAGAACGGCTGTATGCAAATTAGCCCAGCCAACATGGCGGCCGCCACTCACGGACCTGAGTAAACATTTAGGCAGCGTCCTTTGCAGCAGGAGCGAGAGCGAAACTACCTGCTCGCTGGCTCCTTAGCCTTTGTTTGGCCTGAAGCAAAAACGTACATTTGCAACAATTAAGTGTAACAATTGTTTCATTATAGAAGCTGCGAGGTGAGGCAGAGAGGAGGATTCGTTAGTGAAAGGCTGCCTTAAAGGAACAGCATCAATTATAGGAGCGTCTAGCCGGCCTTGCTGGGACGTTGGTCAATGGGAGCTGTGGGCAGCCTTAAAGCCCCTCACCCAGGCTGGTCAGGCAGCCAGCAGGTGGGCATCCCCCGAGGGGTCCCAGACTGCGAGAGGGCACAGGCCGGGCTGAGGGACCTCCCAAGTGCACAGAGCGGCTGCAGGGCGGGACAGCGCAGGACCCAGGACCCGTGAGTGGGAAAGAGGCAGCAGGGTTGGAGGGCACCGCGAAGCGGGTAAAAGGCGGCGGGGTCGGCAGCCTGCTTGGTGGGCTTCCCAGGCCCTTGGAGGGGCATCGGGGAGCAGGTAGGAGGTG
>PVJC01044518.1:0-14118 GCA_004026665.1 Murina feae
AAAAAAAATGAAGGTCCACTGCTGGAGGGCTAAGAAATATCATATCCTGCCCTAGCCGGTTTGGCTCAGTGCATAATGCCTCAGCCTGCTGACTGCAGGGTCTGGATTCAGTTCTGATCAAGAGCATGTACCTAGGTTGCAGGCTCCTCCCTGGCCGGGGCCCAGGTCAGGGCATATGTAGGAGGCAACCAATCAAAGTGTTCCTCTCACTTTGATGTTTCTCTCTGTTTTTCCCTTGTCTTCCACATTCTCTAAAAATCAATGGAAACATATCCTCACGTGAGGGAGGGAGGGAGGGAAGGAAGGAAGGAAGGAAGGAAGGAAGGAAGGAAGGAAGGAAGGAAGGAAGGAAGGTCATATCCTCTGAAAGACACATCTTGAAAATGCCTAAAGAAAGTTGTCATTTCTTCATGGTGAAGGAACTGGAGTCTGTGTTGATGAAAACACTTTGGTGTCTGCGGTGACTGGTAGTGGCTACAGCAGAGGGGTGATGGGGCTGGTGGCTTCCCCTGATTAGCCTGGTTGCCTTCCACAAAGGGAGGCCAGACTGCGGCTTAGACACGCTCCCCAAGGGGATCAGGGAGCGGGCCTAAGCCATCAGTAGGACACCACCTGAGGGCTCCCAGTATGTGAGAGGTGGCAGACTGGGCTGAAGAACCCCCTCCCCTGCACAAATTTTGTGCACCGGGCCACTAGTCACTTATAAAAAAGAAACTCCACTATCAGATTCTACAATGACATCTGTTTTTTTAAGTAATCTATTTAAAAAAAAATTTCTTCTTAATAGTTAAGGTTCAGAACTCCTCTTAGATATGAAATGAAGTCCTGTATGGTGTGGCAATAATTATTTACATAGTTATTTGCTTTTTAATAAATAGCAATACTCTTTTAAAAATTACCTTTATTGTTAAAAGTGTTATAGGTGTTCCCTTTGCCCTCCCCATTGACCCCCTACACTCTTTGTCTCCCCTCCCCCAGGCCTACTGTACTATTGTCTGTGTCCATGGGTTAAACATATATGTATATAAGTTCTTTGGTTAATCTCTTCTCAACCCACTCCCCCCTTCCTTCTGAGATCCATCAGTCTGTTCTATGCTTCCGTATCACTGGATCTATTTTGTTTGTCAGTTTATTTTGTTTATTTCATTCCACATATAAGTGAGGTCATGTGATGCATTCCTTTCTGTGACTGACTTATTTTGCATATTTCCCATAGCATAATATTTTCCAGGACTCTCCATGTTGTCTCAAAGGATAAGAGGTCCTTCTTTTTTAGAGCTGCACTAGAGGCCTGAAGCACAAAATTTTTGCAAGAGTAGGCCTTCTTTCCCCTGGCTGCCGGCACTTGCTTCCCTCCAGCTGCTGACAGGCACCCAGATCCAGGCTTCCCTTGTAGCCCTGGTTTTGTCTGGAAGGTTATCCAGAAGTATATCTGGAAGGACATCCAGTCTAATTAACATATTATGCTTTTATTGTAGACTAGAGGCCTGGTGCACTAATTCATGCATCAGTGGGGTCCCTCGGCCTGGCCTGTGAGATCAGCCTGTTACTGGCTCTCTGACATCCCCCAAGGGGGTCCCAGATTGCGAGAGGGTGCAGGCCAGGCCATGGGACCCTACCAGTGCATGATCAGGGCTGGGAGAGATGCAGGAGGTTAGCCAGCCTGGAAGGGAATGTGGGAGGGCTCCAGGATGTGTCCATCCCGTCCTGCTCAGTCCCAATCAGCTGGACCCAGCAGCAAGTTAACCTACCAGTTGGTAGTCAGTGCACATCATAGCAAATGCTTGAGGGCCTTAGCATATCATTACCATATTACACTTTGATTGGTTGAATGGCTGACCAGTCAACCAGACACTTAGCATATTAAGCTTTTATTATATAGGATAGTACTCCATTGTGTAAATATACCACATCTTTTTTATTCACTCATTTACTGATGGGCACTTGGGCTGTTTCTAAATCTTGACTATTGTAAATTATGCTACTATGTACATAGGGGTGCATGTATTCTTTCTGATTTGTGTTTTGGGATTCTTAGGATATATACCTAGAAGTGGGCTTACAGTGTCAAATGGCAGATGCATTTTTAATTGTTTGAAGACACTCCATACTGTTTCCATAGTGGCTGCACCAATCTGCATTCCCACCAGCAGTGTACCAGGGTTCCCTTTTCTCTGCTTCCTCATCAGCACTATCTCTTAACAGTAGGAAACAAAAATCCATTGATAACAAGCAAATATCAGACATTATTTTACCTGTTATAGAAAAGTATATTCTCTTGGAAGTGATATCAAGAGATGCCTGTCAGTGGTTGTCAAACATTTTATGGGCAGTAGTCATGAAACTTAAATTTTCATAGCAGCAGAATTATTATGTCGAGACCAACCAAAAATAAGGCTATAATTCCTCTAGTCTGTATCATTAGAAATATTTTGCAAGACATATGTGATGAGAATTTTTACCGTGACACAAAATTGATGATTCATAAATTATATATTTGTCTGCATTGTTACAAAATTGTGCTACACTTTTTATGTGCTTAATGTATTCTCAGTGTCCATAACCTTTGTTTCATTTTTAAAAGCATCTAAGGTTTCAAAAAAAAAAAAAAAAAAAAAAAAAAAAGAAAAAGCCAAGCATACCCAGTCTTCTTAGAGAGTTCATATGCATCCACTGATATCTGCAATTAAAGAGGTGATAGCAACTGGAAACAAACAATAAAAAAAGTTATAGTTTTTATTTCTTTCAGGTCCCAACTGTTTACCCAGGTAAGGGCTTTGCATAGCAGCAAGAATTGAATTCAATGGGCGTATGTACTGTGAAATTTAGGATTGGAATTGAATTTAGAAAGATATCTTCTTTCAAGTGAATAAGGTCCCTTTACTGTCCTGAACTGATAGTTTTTTTTTTTCTGGCTGGTATGTTCACCCAGTTTTCTCCCTGAGGACATACTTCCTGTTCTCTGATGCTGAAAAAGGAGTGAATGGCCAATTCTTAATCTGTTTAACATTCCTGTTTGTTTTGAGAATCTGCTGAAAACATATACATCATTAAAGATACAATTGTTTATGAGTAATATCAGGGTTTATATCTACAGATCTAAAGTTTCAACCTCAGGTAAATAACATTTGTTTTTGGACCATGACAGATGCTGCATCATTATTGTATTATTTAGGAGGCAGAGACAGATATAAAAGGAATTATTTAGAACAAAAGCACAAAAATCTTAACTTTTATGATATACTAGTGGCCTGGTGCATAAATTCATGCACATTGAAAGGAAATTAATTAGAAGAAATATATATATATATTAATATATATATATATATATATATATATATATATATATATATATATATATATATATATATATATATATATATATATTTCACTTAAGGAAGCATTTATTTGAGGTTTAATATGAAATCATACAAATAAAATTTGTATAAACACAAATCCACATTGAATCATAACACAGATAGCAAAAGACAAAGTAAAAACAAAGAAAACTAATTGGTGACTATATACAGCTGAACATAGTTGTGTCTTGTACATTAGAAACTCTTTTACAAAATAATCATGTTAGAGCAAGAGAAGACCAATCAATCTTCAATGTTGTCCTGCCAGATGGGTTACTTTAGCAATCCCCTCCTGTTTTCTCCAATGTCCTCCTTTAGTGTGGCTAATAATTGTTTTGGTGATTGTCTGACCCTCGAGATGCCTTGCCATAAGTTCTCTATTGGCCACTGTAGTCTGCATATCCCTGTTCATATCCATAGATCCCATAGTTATACCCAGTATAATCATAGCCACCATAGCCACTATAGTTTTGATCACCACCACAGGCACTATTGTAGTATCCTTGATCATAATAGTTATTAAATCCTTGGTTCCAATTTTGGCCCTGACCTTGGCCTTGAACCCTAGTACCACCTCTTCCATCAGCTGCAGCACCTCATCATCTCTTTTATTGTTGCTGTTGCTGCCTATATACCTCTTTGGGTTGGGCAACTTTGATCTCATACTTCCCAGAAACAATTTGATGATAGCTGCTTTCTAACAATTTCTTTACTGGCTCCTCATCTGTATATGTGATAAAACAAAAACCTCTTCTCTCATTTGTTTTTGTATTCATAGGAAGTTCAATATTTTCAATCTCTCCAAAGGCTCCAAAATATTCTTTATTTGTTCTTCAGAAGTATCTGGGCTTAATCCACCCACAGAAATCTTTTTTTGGCATTTCTTCCCTTTTAAAGCTTTTGCCCTTTTGGGGGTTTATCAGTTTTCCATCCAGTCTGTGTTCCTTCAGTTCCAAAACCTTATCAACACTAGTAGCATCTTTGAAAAGCTGCTGATTCTCTTGATTGTCCAGTTACTGGATCTATTTTGATTGTGCAGTCTACAACTTCTCCAAAGTCAAGACAAATAGTCAGATCTTTCTTGCTTGTATCCCAGCTCAAGCCTCCAATAAACATTTTTGCTCGCGTTGCTCTTGATCCCTTTGCGAACTCCTCCATGTTGCTGTACTCGTTCATGTCCTCCTTGGCAGCGGCCTTGTCAGCCTGGTGCTGGCATGCAGTTTGGGTTGCAGCAGTGGTGGCAGAGCATTGTATGGAGCCGGATTTAAAATGGCAGTGGAAGATCTAGAAGAAATATTTTAATATCGCTATTCTCCCTTTCTCTATAATAGAAGTGTCAATCAAATTCACGATCGACAATGACAGATCGAAACACCCGTGTGAGATTGGTACCAGGGAGAGCTTTACTAGTATTTGTATTGTGCCTGTGCGAGTCAACTTAGTTTCTATAGATATAGAATAAACTTGCTAATTAGACCTGCTTTCTAATTTAGCTAAACTTTTTACAGCCCAGTGAAGCACCCAACTTCTCTTTCAGGTGATTGTCAGCAACACAACAGTAAATATCAGCACAAAGCAGATTATTATTGTAGATAGCACAGGGAGAACAAAGGGTAAAATATTTAATTGCAGCAGTGTTTGACTATATTCTGTGCAGTGA
This sequence comes from Murina feae, assembly GCA_004026665.1. Taxonomy (NCBI): domain Eukaryota; kingdom Metazoa; phylum Chordata; class Mammalia; order Chiroptera; family Vespertilionidae; genus Murina; species Murina feae. Next base: position 5,020 of record PVJC01044518.1, read on the forward strand.
GAAAACCTGAAGTCATTTTCAAGTTCCAACATTTCTTCTTTTCAGTCAGGTCAAGTTTCTGTGCTTTCTAAATCTCTATTTTCTGGCTAATAGAAAGAAAATAGGGTTCCACCGAGTCTCCTAACTATCTAATCCAGGACTTCTGTGAGGATCAAATGAGATCAGACACAGGAAAACATTTCACAGACATTTGGTTACAGTGTAAAATATTTCCACCTGTAAAGCAAGTTGTGTTCCTGGGCTGAAGAAACTTCATGGAAGTTAGTCACTAGGGAGAGGACGGGTGTTGCTATGTGATGTCATTACCTGGTGGCCCACAGCCACTGTTTTGGAGCTGAACTGGGCTGTGGGCCACATTTTGTGCCATGGGGTCTTGGCAGTGTCAGCTGGAATTTGGTGGGCTGTCACTCTGGGGTGGTGGCCAGGCCTGTGTCCCACTTGGGGGAAGCCGAGTGTTGATTTGTGAGTGCCAGGTCTGTGGTGCCGTTTCTCTGTAAATGGACAGTGTGCATCACGGCAGCTCCTGCATTGAGCATCTGCTCCCCAGTGGTCAATGTGAATCATAGCAAATGGTGATACTTAGCATATTAGCCTTTTATATATAGAGATATGAAGGTAATTTTATTATATATAAAATTTCACTACATTTATATAAAATTTTATGCATATAATTTCAGTGCACTGTAGGTTTCAGTGAGGTCAAAGAATTGTAGCTGGAGGATCATTGGGCAGGTATTGTAGAAGTACAGATTATGGTGGACATAGTGGATATTTGACATAGATGTTTTGAAGATGGTAATGAAAGGTCTAGGGTTTATTCGTAGAATGATTGGATGAAGAGGAGTGCAGGATACTAATGTTTTAGGTGAGAAATTCAAGAAACTGAGGTCAGGGTAGCATCTAGTTTATCCACATGGATGTTGAAGCAACCGAGAGTGATAACAGGTATAGTGGTTGAGAGCTGGAGGAATGACAAGATGGCAACTTCAGGTGAGGTAGTGGGCAGTACAGCCAAGTAGTACAGGCCTCAAAGAGCTTTGTTTTTTGTTTGTTTGATTTGATGGAGGGGGAAAAAAGAGAAATAGTTTGAAAATGGCAATGGGGAGCAAAAAGAACAACTACTAAATTTCTTATGGCCAAAGGATGCTGGTTATGAAACTAAGATATTTTTACTTAAGAGTGATGTTTTTATGGAATGGTCAGATTTCAGTTAACAAAGCATCAACTAACATTTATTTAGTAGTTAAGATCTGTTAAGCATTATTCTAAATGTTTTATAAGAAAATTACAGACATGCTCAGTGAGAGTTTAGAATGGATGGAATTTGCAGACCAGACCTCTTGTTAGGACTCTCAAATGGCTGGGTGAAAAGGTTTGAAAGGGAGGGAAGGGTGATTAGATAATGGCAGGGGTTGTATGCCTCCATTTGGGGATGAAAGCCCTTATGACCAATATTTTCTACTCAAAATGAAATTCATAGCACTGCAGAATCCACATTACCTATGAGATGATTAGGAATGCAGAATTTCATGTCCTATCCAGACTGACTGAATCAGAAGCTGCATTCTAACATGTAACCCCACATGATGGATATGCACATTAAAATTTGATAGGAGCTGCTTTAGAGGACTACCGGGGCCTTTCAATTAAGATGCATAACCTAATAGAATAGGAACATAGAAGATGAGAGTTTAGAGGGAATATACATATTCCGATTTAAGAAACTTGTAATTAACTCTCTGTGTACATGATGTTAATAAGTGCAGGGAATGTAACAAAGGCATAATGGAAACATTGCAGTGAACTGAATTGAATGTAGGCTGCTACTCTAATGAAACTGCTGACTCAGGTAATTGGCATTATATAGACACTAGGGGCCCGGTGCACAAAATTCTTACATGGGTGGAGGGTGGGGGTTCCTCAGCCCAGTCTGCCCCCATTCACAGTCCAAAACCCCTCAGTGGATGTCCTATGATGGCTCCAGTCTGGCAGGTGCCTTTTGTGTGTGTGTGTCGCATCTGAGGCTCAGAGCAGTCATCCTATGTGTGTCTATCTGCTGGGAGCCTGCCCCCAGGCACACCATGGAGGCTTGGAGCAGGCATCCCCTGTGTTGATCTCTCAGACTCCTGCCATCCCCTGCATGTTGTTCTCTTTATTGAGCTGTGGCCAGGGCTCAGTGCTGCCTGCCTGCCAGGCGTGTCTATTCCTCATCTTCCTCCAGCCACTGGAAAGTGAGGGAAACCCCACCTGTTCACTGCCTCATGGTCAGGCCAGGCTTTCTCCACTCCCAGATCTCTGCAAGGGGACTGGGGAGCCAGCCAGGCAGGCGGTGGGTGCCAAGTGGCCTCACTGCCAGCCAGGGCCACCTTTCTCCCGCTCTACAATTCCCCACAAGGGGACCGAGGAGCTTGGCCTGAGCAGGCAGCGAGGCAGGCGCCTGGGGGCCTTGCCGCGGGCCCAAGCCACCTTTCTCCCACTCCTCAGTCCCCTTGCCCTGCTCCTCAGTCCCCTTGCCCCGCTCCTCAGTCTCCTTGCCATGCTCCTCAGTCTCCTGGCTGTGCTCCTCAGTCTCCTTGGGGGGACCGGTGAGTGGGAGAAAGGCAGCTTGGGCCAGTGGCTAGGCAGCCTGCGCCAGCCGTCTTGTCTGGTTAATTTGCATACAGCTATTCTGATTGGCTGGTGGGCGTGGCTTAGGCGTCCCAAAGAAACGGTCAATTTCAATATTATGCTATTATTAGAGTAGATATTCTTCCCAACCACAGCAATTGCTTGTTTTGTGGTGTGAGTGAATGAATGTGTTTGGCTTGGGTAGAAGTATCCAAGGTAAGAAAATTGCCAAGAAGCTGTGACAATAATGAAAGGCTTGAAAATATTATGATAAATATCATATTGTCTCTCTTCTCTACTTATCATTCAGATTTATTTTACAAAGAGCCTCTCTCACTGCAGAGAACAGAGTTAACTATTTGCCTTAAGTTAACTTTTGTTTTTAGGGTATCTGATATTTGGCTATTATGGGTATTGGCTGGGTATTTTCTTAGAAAAGTAAATAAAAGGAAATGTTTAAAAGTTTTTTCTATGTCAAAAGCACACCTCAAAAGTTTTATATGTAATCTGATAGCATTGCTGATAAAAATGAAATAATTTTGGCTTCATTGCAAGGAGATAGCTAATGAGATATTATGGTGAAAGTTTTAAGATGATGAGGACAGATAAGCTCTATTATATTAGAAAATTCTTTTAGCTCTTAGGATAATGCCAAATGGATTTTTAATTACTTGGACAATTACTAAAAAATCATATAATCTTTGATTACTTTGGGTTATCAATGATTCAGGTTTTTCTAAGGGCAAGACAATTCAAGATTTGGGAAGTGGCATATTTAATCAGAGGCTAATCCATTTTATGTAGGACTGAGTGAGAATGTAGAAGAATACAAAATTTTCAGGTACTAACTAACACAAAATAAACATTTATCAAAATAGTGATTATGAGACAAAAATAGTGAGGAAATGCTAAAGTTTTTGAGACAGAATGTAATAGACTTACTACATCAGTAATCACAAATAATGGCTCACCTGTATCATGATGTTTGTCCTTTATCTCTTTGGTCCCTCCTACTTGAAATCTGTGCTTTGCTAAATGCACTGCTTTGGTCAGTGGAATGCTGCACACACAACATACATAATGTTGCATAATTGAGTTTGCTCTTTCTTGTTTTTCTGCTTTCACTATCAGAAAATGTGTGGGATGGCCTGATGGATCATGAGACACATGGAAGAGTTGAGTCAGCCCAGTTGTCCCAGATGAAGCTCCAGACAGGTGAGAAAGTCCAGCCAAGTTCAGTAAAGCTGCCTAGTCAACCCAAAGCTGACCAGTTACCATAGCTGCACTACGCCAAGCACAGATCAGCTGAGCAGAATAGTTAGCCAATTAAAAGAGTCATGAGCAAAAATAAATATTTGCTTTTGTTGTATACTCCTGAGATTTTCTGGTTGTTTGTTATGCAGTATTATTGTGACAATAGAGAACTGATAAACAAAGGAAGGAAATGCATTCTATGGTTTCTTTGCAAGATATTACACTTTTCCTTTTATTTTTTTTTTAGTTTCTATTCATAAATGATATATATACAATAAAGGCAAGCACATGGATTCAGGCTGAGTAAAATTTCATTAGAGAATTTTCAAATGTGTAAAAAATAAAGAATAATAGCATGATAAAAGTAGGAGAGTGGCTTCAATGTGTCCATAAAAGAGATGCCTATTTTCAATAATACCGTAGGCTTTAATATTTGCTTATGTTTGTGTCAATATGCACTACCTGTATGGGGGACTCTCACAGTAGTGTTACTCCTACTATACAAGAATGAGTCCAGTTTATAATGAATCCAATATGTGCAGTTTATAATGAGATCATTTGATACTTGATGCTATAAAATTTTGCCTTAATGTTGATACAATGAAAATAATAATAGTTAATACAAAATAGTATTTATTTTAAGATTTTTTTTATATCAAGTCATATCCTCCTAGGAATCCAATTTAGTAGCTATGGTGATTTTCACCATTGATAGATGAGGAAACTGAGGCACAGAGAGGTTGAGTGTCTTGCTGAAGTTCACAAGGATAATAATTGGTAGAGCTGGGATTTGGATCCTGGTAATTTGGCCATGTTGTGTATTCAAATTTGTATTAGGCAGGGATATCTTTTAATTTACTAAGAGGCATGCTGAAGTGAGGAAAGAGCTCAAGTGGAGAAAGTATAATATCTACCATATATGTTCAACATCAGACAGGTTTTTTTTCTTTTAAATAATTTAACATAGAAAATTAGAGCATTTTACACTGATCACGTTTCTTCAGGGTAATCTTCTGTTTGTTTTGTTGTAGTCCTATGTGCTAATTTGTATATTACAATTGTAATATGTGACATAGCAGTTGGGTAAAAATAATAGGCAAAAATACAAAAGGAATTATTAAAAGGCATAAAGATGTTAGGATAAAAACTTAAACCTATTGTGAGACTGTTAAGAACTTTATTCTTTAACCCAGAAGAAATCTGGATTTCACCTTCACAGAGAGTCTAGTTCAACATGTTCAGACAGGTAAATACATTTCCATGTGACAAAGAAATCTGCATTTCTTGGTGTAATTACTTGGTGTAATGTTTATGACTGCAGTCCCTAGAGAGGCAGTGACCAATAGAACTCTATAGTGATGGAAATGTTCCATATCTGTGCTGTCCACATATGCCATATTTTCAGTTGAGGAACTAAAGTTTTGATTTTACTTAATTTTAATTAAATTGAATTTCAATTAAAGTAACCAATGTGGCTTTTTAAAATTGAAATATAATTGATATACAATATCCTATTATAAATATAAAATAGTGATTTTATATTTATATACATTACAAAATAATTACCACAATATGTCTAATTAGCATCTGTCACCATACAAAGTTATTACAATCCTATTGACTGTATTTCCTATGCTGTATATTACATTCCCATGACTTTTTAATGTTATACCTGGAAATTTGTAACGCTGAATCCTTTTCACCTATTTTGCCATCCCCCAACCACCATCCCCCCTCTGGTAACTACCAGGTTGTTTCTTGTATTTATGAATCTGGTTTCTGTTTTGTTTGTTTATTGTTCTGTTTTTGAGATTCCACATATAAGTGAAATCATACAGAATTAGTCGTAGTTGGACTTATTTCACTTAGCATAATACCTTCAAGTCCATCCTTTCATGTTGTTGAAAATGGCAAGAATGCATTCTTTTTTTAATGACTGAGTAATATTCCATTGTGGGGAATATTTTTTGACTAATATTCCACATACCTATCAATGAAAACTTAGGTTGCTTCCATATCTTGGCTATTGTAAGTAGTACTTTGATGAGCATAGGGGAACATACATCCTTTTGAATTAATGTTTTCTTTGGGTAAATACCCCAAAGTGGAATTGCTAAATCATGTGGTGGTTCTATTTTTAATTTTTTGAGGAACTCCATACTGTTTTCCATAGTGGCTTCACCAATTTACATTCCCAACAACAGTGCCCAAGGCTTCCCTTTCTCCACATCCTCACCAACACTTGTTATTTTTTTTCTTTTTGATCATAGCCGTTCTGACAGGTGTGATATCTCATTGTGGTTTTGATTTGTATTGTCCCACTGATTAGTGATGTTAAGCATCTTTCATGTGCCAGTTGTCCATCTGTATGTCTTCTTTGGAAAAATGTATATTCAAGTCCTCTGCCCATTTATTTTTTATATATAAATTTATCTTTATTGTTGAAAGTATTACAGATGTTCCATTTTCCCCATTGACCCATTCCACTCTTATCCCATCCTCTCCCCACACCTTCCCAACACTATTGTCTATCCATGGGCTATTCATATATGCATATAATTTCTTTGGTTAATCTCTCCCCCGCCCCTATCCCCCTTCCTCTGAGATTTGTCAGTCTGTTGCATGCTTCCATATGTTTGGGTCTGTTTTGTTAATCAGTTTATTTTGTTCACTAGATTCCACATATAAGTGAGATAATGTTATATTTATCTTTCTCTGACTGGCTTATTTTGCTTAGCATAATACTTCCCAGGTCCCTCCATGCTGTCTCAAAGGATAAGAGATCCTTCTTTTTTATAGCTGTATAGTACTCTGTGGTGTAAATGTATCACATCTTTCTTATCCACTCATCAACTGATGAGCATTTGAGCTGTTTCCTTACTTAGATCTTAACTATTGTAAATTATGCTGCTATGAACATAGGGGTACATATATTCTTTCTGATTGGTGTTTTAGGATATATTCCTAGAAGTGGGATCATTGGGCCTATTGACAGTTCCTTACTTTTAAGCTTTATAACGATAGTTCCTATGTAACTTTTATTTAAGGGTTAAGTTAGCCCCACTGATAAGGTAAGACCCTTCTGAGGACTCTGCCTTAGGTCTTACATATGAAATCTTTCTATCCTGGCTGATGAGCTGCCAGCTATTCTTCACCTTTAGCCCTAGGAATTGTTTGGCTTACTAATTTCTAATGGTTTTTTTTTGTGTTGTTTTTCCCCCTGAATTCTCATGAAGTTTTACTCAAGACATACATGAATCCGCAATCAGTCAAAGAGTAGAAGGGACCTCTCTTTAGGTCTCCAGAGCTTTTTCTCTGTGCAGTTTCTTCCTCTCCAGTACCCTGTCCTGCAAATTCTAGCTCCTTCAATGTCCCTGAACTCTTTGATCTGTTTCCTTAACTCAGAATGACTTGCTTGGCTCTGAGTTTCACATAGATAGCCCTGCAGCCTAGAGAATACCTCTAGGCAGTAAGCTGGGGGCAATAATGGAGCTTGTTTAATTTGTTTCCCTTCAGTCAAAAATCAATTTCCTGTGCTGCCTGTTGCTAATGTCTGAAAACAGTTATTTCAAATATTTCATGTGAGCTTCCAAATGTTTGCAGTGGGACAGCAATTCCGGTAAGTTAATTCTTCATGGGTAGAAATAAAAGTAAAATAATTAATATTTAAATGACTTAAAATGTATTTAATAAAAAAATAAAATTATTTTAAAACAGGAACATGTCACAGACAATAGGATGGTGGAGGCCTGGGTGTGGGGTGTGGGAGCAGGCTATAAGGGGTCGATGGGAGAAAAAAATAGGACATATGTAATACTTTCAACAATAAAGATAAAAAGGAACATGTATTTTTAAGTGTTTAATTATGTTAGTTAAAATATTAACAAATTAAAAAATATATGTCAATAAGAAATTTTACATGTACAATTTGTTCTTCACTTTACTTTTCATATTCATAATCTGGAAGAGGAATACATTCTCTGTTAATGCAAACTGTTTCTCAGCTCGAATGAGTTTTTCAAAGGAAAAAAAAACATTTCTATGGTTGTAGAAGGAAATATTCTTATAAAACTAGATGGCTCTATATTATAACAGTTCCCAAGTCCCCGATGAATGTAGATGCTTTAGTGCTTTCTTTTTATCAGTGCATCTCCTTAAAATCTCATCAGCAAATTTGTGTTTCCTGAGTGACTCACCTTTAACCCTGAAATCAATCCTAGTTATCGTAATGGTTAAATTATTGTTGGAATTTTATATCTTAGCTAGTCTGCCTTAGTAGTTGAAGTTCAACCCTAGAAGCAAGGTTGAGAACTTTGGCAAGACAATGAAGTGTAGAATGTACTTTTCTTGCCAATTTGTCAAAAATTTCTAGAATATCTTCTTATATACCATTTTATATCATTAAATCTAATAAAAGAGTAATATGCAAATTAACCATCACTCTGAGACACCTAAGCCATGCCCACCAGCCAAGCCATGCCCGCCAGCCAATCAGAGCGGCTGTATGCAAATTAACCCAGCCAAGATGGCAGCTGGCAGCCACAGAGCTAGAGCAAACAGGAGGCTTTTGTTGCACCAGCAATGGAGTTGAAACTGCCTTCCTAGGCTGGCCGGGCCTCTGCTCAAGGCAACAATGTTTCAATTATAGAAGCCACAGAGCTGAAGCAAACAGGAGGCTTCATTGCCTGACTAGGTCTCTGCTCAAGGCAACAAAGTTTCAATTATAGAAGATAAATAAACCCCAGAAACCTGATTCCAACCAGCTTTGCTGAGACATTGGGTCAATGGGAGCTGTGGGCAGCCTGCAAACGGCCCTCAGCCCCTCACCCAGGCTGGCCACACCCCGATGGGGTGAGGGTCCCCACTGGGGGGCTTGGCCAGCCTGCAAACAGCCATCAGCCCCTCACCCAGGCTGGCCAGGCACACCAGCAGGTGGACATCCCCCGAGGGGTCCCAGATTGTGAGAGGGCACAGGCCGGGCTGAGGGACCTCCCGAGTACACAAATTTTTGTGCACCAGGCCCCTAGTTATAGTAATAAGCATAATTCTATAATAACTAGGGGCCCGGTGCACAAAAATTTGTGCACTCAGGGTGGAGGGAGTCCCTCAGCCCGGCCTGTGCCCTCTCACAGTCTGGGACCCCTCAGTGGATGTCCTATGATGGCCCCAGTCTGCCAAGCGCCTTGTGTGTGTGTGTGTGTGTGTGTGTGTGTGTGTGTGTGTCACCACTGGGGACCT
>PVJC01044519.1:0-14081 GCA_004026665.1 Murina feae
ATTTTGGGGGGTTAAGGGTGTTGGGGATGCGTGAAGAGACTGGACAATAATTGTACACCTATGGATGAGGACAATGGGGGGGGCAAGGTCAGAGGTTGGGGTGGGAATTGGGAGGAGGGGAGCTATGGGGGAAAAAAGAGGAACAACTGTAATAATCTGAACAATAAAAATAAATTAAAAAAATAAATAAATAAATAAAAGCAAGCTTCAAAACTTCATATGTCAAATTTTCTGAAGGTGCTAACATCATAGATATTTTTATGCTTAAAAATGTTGAATTTTTGGCCCAAAAAAAAGAGCATTAGTGTGAAGTTTTAGTTTATTACTTTATTTTGAATAAAAGTGCTGGTGAAAGTTATCATATACTTCGGGAAGCCTATGGTGGACATGCGCCATCTCAAGACACTTGTGAACGCCGGTTTAAATGCTTCAAAAGTGATTATTTCAATGTGAAAGACAAAGAATGTCCAGATCAACTGAAAAAGTGTGAAGACCAACAATTACAAGCATTATTGGATGAAGAAGCATGTCAAACTCAAAAACAACTTGCAGAAAGATTAAACGTTGCTCAGCAAACAATTTCCAATTGTTTACAAGCAATGAAAAGGATTTTAAAGAAAGGGAAATGGGTGCCACATCAACTGAACGAAAGACAAATGGAAAACCGAAAAGTCATCAGTAAAATGTTGCTTCAATGGTATGAAAGAAAGGCTTTTTTTTGCATCGAATTGCTACTGGCGATGAAAAATGGATTTATTTTGAGAATCCCAAATGCACAAAATCATGGGTTGATTCAGGTCAACCATCAACATCGATTGCAAGGCCAAATCGCTTTAAAAGAAAGCAATACTCCACGTTTGGTGGGATCAGGAAGGTGTGGTGTATGAGCTTCTAAAACCAGGTGAAACTTAATACTGATCGCTACCGACAACAAATAATCAATTTGAACCATGCTTTGATCATAAAACGACCAGAATGGGCCAGAAGACACGGCAAATTAATTTTGCTTCATGATAAAGCACCGTCACATACTTCAAAACCAGTCAAAGATACGTTAAATGGTCTTGCCTGGGAAGTATCAACCCACCTGCCATATTCACCAGACCTTGCTTCTTCAGATTACCACTTGTTCTGATCGATGGCACACGCACTTTCTGAGCAGCACTTCAAAACATGCGAAGAAGTGGACAATTGGGTCTCTGAATGGTTTGCCTCAAAACAAGAAAAGTTCTATTGGAACGGTATCCACAAATTACCTGAAAGATGGGAGAGATGTGTAGCTAGCGATGGACATTACTTTGAATAAAGCACTTTTGATGTTTCTCTTGAAAAAAATCGATTTTAAAGGGGAAGGGAGAGATAGAAACATCAATTATGAGAGAGAATCATTGATTGGCTGCCTCCTGCATGCCCTCTACTGAGGATCAAGCCCAAAACCTGGATATGTGTCCTGGCCGGGAATTGAATGATGACCTTCATAGGTCGATGCTCAACTACTGAGCAACACCAGCACCAGCCAGGCCCTGGGACAAGCTTTTAAGCCAGTGTCTTTGCAAGTGCCTTGGCTTGTTTATCAATATGATGTCCATGACAACTCTTGCCCCATAGTTCAGGCCCCAGAGTCAGCCCGTGAATAGGGTTCGGATTCAATGTGAAATGGAGTCTGGGGTCAGGAGTCTGGGGTCAGCCTCAGTCTGGGACTGATGCAGGCTGGGCCTACATGCTCAGCTTCATTAACACCAAACTTGGACCAACCCCGGGCTCAGTCTCCAGGAAGAGCTTCATTTGAAACTTTGTAAGATGCCAGTAAACAACACACTAATGAAATCCACAGATGAGCTAAAACCCGACTGTTCAGCATCAGCCAGGACTGAGATTGTCTCGAGAGGCCTAAGAGGTTAGAAATATGGTGAGGAAATAACCAAGTGAAATTCAGCCTGGACAGGTTCCAGCTAACCTCGGGTGCCAGATTTTCCCATAGTTATCAGAGGGCAGGAGGGCTGTGGAGAGCAGCAGGACTAAATGACACAGAGGGGCAGGATTTGGCAGGGGTTTGGGGTATGTGACCCTACCCCAGTCATTTGGGGGTAAGTCTTTACAGACAGCATCAGTACCAGAGAGCAGGCTCCTGTCCATGTGGGCCTGGAGGAATTCCAAGGAGGTCCAGCAGGACTAAGGAGTTCCAAGGGGAGCAGATTTTAGGGACACTGAACAGGAAGGGCATTATGGATGAGTCATGCTTGGGACAATTTTGCATCAGAAGTACCAAGATCTCCTGTGCCACCTGTGCCCTGGGGAGCTTCCCAGCAAGCCTAGACTCCAGGAAACTCTTGAGTCAACAGAAGATGGCAGTGATGAAGTCTCTGGAGTCAGACAGGCCTGACTCCCACTCCTAATCTTGTTCTGAACTTGTAGATTAGTTAGCTAACTTTCTACAGTCCATTTCCTGCAAAATGGGATGATATTTGACTTTCCTCATAGAGTGTCCTGAGGACAAAATAAGATAATGCTTTTGAAGCAATAAGCACAATTCTTAACATATAGTGTCAGCCAAGAAGCGGAGGAGGAAACCAAAGACTTGCTGGAGACCTCACCACAGGGTCCTTCCACGTTGCTTCTCCTCAGAGCCTACCCCCTATGGGGCTTCAGACCAACCCAGTCTCTCCTCAGCCTGAAAATAACTGGTCTCTCCAAACACTGCTCTCTGCCAAACCTCAGTTGCTGAAAGAACTCACACTGCCACATTAATGACAAATCGTGGGTTGAATTTCTTGCTCCCTCCATAACTCCTGCCATTAATGCAGATCATCATACCTTTAGTTAGAACTTTTGGACTTTAAGATTTCCCTCAAAGATTTATAAGGCAAGTCTCAGTGTGTCATTTGTGTGTAGCAGACAATATTTAAATGTCTGGGCAGGTTATCTTTGGTTGATGTGGCCCAGTTAGGGACCAAGACTGTGGATTCCATCTGAGTGCAGACCACTTTCTTTCATTCTAACCCTAACCATGGATTAAGCCCTAATTAAACCCTAACCCAAGCCTCAACCTGAGTCTCCACCCCTAGTTTTCCAGATTCATATGGAGTGTGAAAAGCTCCCAAGTAGGAAAAACCATCTAAAAACATCTCATGGAATTGACATTGGTTTATTGGTTCCTTCTCTTTCAATTATGAGCCCTCACCGAATTTGAAGTTGCACAGAATAATCTCCCCCAAAGGATAATAGAGACTTAGAACCTGCCCTCTGGGCACTTGCAGGTTCAAGCTGGCAGTGACAAAAACTAGGAGTTCAAAAGCAACACATAAATGGATATGATGTTCTCTCTTGTTAGAGCAAGACCCAGGGCCCTAAAGGGGTGTGATGCCATGGTGAGGATGAGCCTATGAGGTGTGCCCAGGCTGAAGTAGGCGCAGAGAGTGCACTACTGCTCTCTCATAGGTCAAAGAAGCCTTTCAATTTTCTTGATACCAAACTCCAGCAAGAGAGCCAAAGATAAGCCTGCTGGTAAGACCCACTGCCTGAGATCCTAACCCAGCTCTTCAGCAGAGAAACTGGCCTCCACTGGGCTATTTATTACCATGAGCAGATTCAACATGAGATTAGGAAGTGTCCTGTCAGATTTTCTAGGCCAGCCCTACTTTCCTCCACCCAGGCCCTTGATCAGACCATGTGTCCAGAGTTATAGGTCAGAACATGTGTTCCCCATAAATAAGAAGCTTAGAGAGAAAGCGTGGAACAGCTGGCTCCAGCCAGATCTTGTCACCTCAGTCATTCCAACGTCCCCCTCAATGCCAAGTCTTCTCCAGCCAGCTGTAGCCAGCTAAGTTCTTGCTCATAGCTTTAAAAATGGGTCCTTATTGTTTAGCTATTTCCAAGTAAATCCTGGCTCCCCACCTGTTTCCTAAGGAACTGTGGATCAGTCTGGGAGCTCTCATGGGCAGAGCCTACCCTTTCCTCCTTGTTATGCTTCTGGAAATAGGGCTCTTGCACCCAATGGAAACTCTTTATTGAGTTCTTATCGTGTCCCAGGCTGTGAGCTAGGCTATCTCAATGAACAAAACAAAGTTCCTGTTCTCATGAAGCCACATGTTAGTGGCACAGAAAGGGGATCACCAGGATGAGAAACTCAAAGGCACTTGTTCAGCAAACAGGTATTGGGCATCCATTGTGTCCCAGGCTTTAGACTAGGTCTTGGAGGCACAATAACAAAGCACACCTGGTACTTGGCCAGGAGGAGCCACCAGCCAGGCCAGCATTGTGGCCACCCTTCCAGAGGAAATGTTTTCTATTAGGATTCTGATTGGAAATGGGTCCAATTGCCCTGGTCAGCTGCCCACTACTTACTGTTCCATCCCTTCACCCTTTTCCCCACCACAAGCTGTACAGGGTGATTGAGAACTCACAGCGAGCTATTCATTCATACAGCTACAAAGAACCAGACTAGTGTTTCTTTGACGGTAATGGGAAGGAGAAGATGGTTTCCAGGTTCACCTCAGAGCAGAGGGTGCAGACGGGAAGGAGAAGCAGCATCAGCTTTCCTTTGGGGGGCTATTGTTAATATCTCTACCATGTGCACTGACCATCTGACCAATTGGTAAACCAAACCCAACATCCCCTCCCCAGAAACCCCCACAACCTGCCTACTACAAGCAGACACTCCAGCAAGACAGGGATCTAGGAGCCTGGACTGTACTGTGGAGCCTGAAGGGGGCCAGACAGATTGTCTAGCCTGGAGTTCTAGCCTGGGAGAAACAATTGCCTTGGGAACCAACCAGTAAAGACTGGTCCCAGGCAGGGTGGCAGGGTGGGGATCCTAGGAGGCTGCAGGAATGGAGTTGTGGGCACAAAGATGCACTGCTATTAGCATTCTTAGAGAGAACCAGCTGCAGGGAGCTGAGTTCACTGACAGCTGCAGGTGCTACATGTTTGGACCTTCAATGGTATTCACATCAAGACAATGTTGCCCCCAGGCTTCTAGCCAATGATTGAGTCTGCCAGGAACACCAGTCCCAGCCACTCCTGTGATATGGGATTCCTCCAATAGGCAAACCTTGCTCAGGGATTTCATCAATCTGGCCAGGACTTTCTCAGAACTGTGCTGCTGTCTGAGACTCTTCCCTCCCAAGTCTCCTTCCTTTGCCATCTCCTTTTTCAGGTGCCAGTCCTGCACTGTGGTCGGAAAACTCTTCCTGCCTACTCCTTCTTCCATGCTTGCATCTTTCACATGTTTTTCCTCTAATAAATCACTTGCACATTTAATCCCATGTTGATGTCTGCTTCTCAGAGGACACACGCTGAGAGAAGGCAACAATCCTGTGGGTCAGGACAAATAGCCTAATAGATATATATGTCCCCCGCAGCCGAGAAGGTTCAGAACCCACTAGCAAGAAAGCATTATTTTCCCAGGTCTAGGGGAGGAGCTGACATGGGCTCCTTCCTGATGGCTTAGGAGTTGCAACCTCACACAGTTCCCATCCTGCTGAGGAAAAACTGCACCAACTCTCCCTCCTCAATTCAGGGGTCTCAGGCTTCCTCAAGTAGAAATCTTGGAAAAGAAAGTATTTATTCATTTTAATTCAATAAAAGAAATCCAGATATACCTCACTTTACCCAAGAGCTGTGTCCTTGAGAAGTTGAGTGTAAATTAAATTGTGGTGAACCGGATCCAATTGTATATGACCCAGGAGGCTCACAAAAAGAACTCTACAGGCTGTCAAAAGTCAGCATACCACATATCTGAGTTGACAGTAAACCTGATGACAAAGGGTCCCCTTTGACCCTCCCCATGGCATCTTTCCAAGGTAGGTATACTCAAGAAGTTGAGCAAACAGCAATTGCAGCAGGTCCCTGGCCTTGGGGAGCTCCAAGACCATTGAGGAGACAAACAGGATCCAATTGGAAAAAAATAGACCACAGAGGATTAATTTGAGTAATATCTGGGTGGTGACACCATTGCTAGTTTACTAATTCTGAGAAGAAGGAGTGAGTTTAGGTAATACTCAGAGAGGCCACTGAGGGTAGGCACCTTAGTGGGCTCCAGGCATCCATACCACTACTACACAGAGTTGCCCCCTTCCTGCCTCTCCCTGTCTATCCCAGATGCTTTGGAGCCTACTCTGCTCTCTTGGCCAGGCCACATGGTTGGCTGCCTGGGGAGGCCCTGGCATGGTTCTCAGTGCCAGCAGTGGGGACAAAAGTGAATGGGCTAGTTGGAGTGTTCGGGGCACAAGGCCAAGTTGACAATGTTGGCATGCAGAAACTGCTACTGTAGCCTCCAAAATACCATTTGAGGTTTTCTTCTACTTTGGGGTTTAGTAAGAGAAACCTCATTTCTATTCTGCCTTTGTTTTCCCTATTTTTCCTTTTCTTTGGAATAGTGTTAATGGTTGTGCCTGGAGATGAGACAGGGAAGGCAGGACAAGAGAACAACAAAGTCCAGAATGTGCCCTGGGGCCTCACAGCATCTCATCTAGCACCCTCTGCTCCCATCCCTCAGCCTGAACCTCCAGCAGTCCCTCAAGGCTTATTGTCCAAGAGGAGGACCAACAGGGCTCCAAGTCTATCTTTTTCTCCCCCAACATAACTTCCCTAAACTGTGGCCCATTCCCTCAGCATCAAGCTCTCTCCTGGTAAATCAGGACATTCACTCTGTCCTGGGCTGCCTTCTCCTCTTATTGGACATCCTCTCCCTGGACAATCTCACACATTTCCATGACCTATGATACCATTGTATATGCCATAAACTCCACGTTTATTCGTTTATTTCTCCAGCCTCAGGTCTCTTCTAAACCCCACATCTGTATGGTCAACTGCCCTCTCAAAATCCACATGAACACAACTGAACTCACCATCTCCATCCCCTCAATACACTCCTCAAAAAAAGGGAAATAAACACACTCCTCAAAAAAAAAAAAGAGGGAAAAACTTCTCCTGCCCCATTCTCAGTGAATAGCACTACCATCCTTCTAGTTGTTAAAGCCAGAAAACTGGGGATCATCCTGGACTCTGCCCCTTACTTCACCCACCACCCATATCCTATCTATCAGCAAGTCTTGTCAATTCTACCTCTTAAATACCTTTCAAATGTTTTCACATCTCTCTAGTCCCACTTCCAGTCCTTTAGTTAAGATCACCATCAGTTCATTCATAGACAACTTAAATAACCTCATGATTTGTTTTTATGCCTCAGTATTTACCTCTTGTCCATATCTATGATGGCTGTTGCTTTCTGCCTGCAGGCACTTTCTGGATCATAGCATGAGAAGGGAAACCCCAGAAGATCACAGTGGTCTCCCTGAATTGATGAGAAAAACACTGGAGTTTGAGGGACTGAGGTGTCTGGAATTTTCAGGGTAGAGCTTTGGAAATAAAGGAACAATACAGAAAAAGAGTTTCAGATATCTCTATAGTGAGCCTCTTGATTGGATTGGTGAACACTAAGCTACACATACATATAGTTTCTTGAATAAATTATTTCAAGAAAGATAAATGACTAAAGCAAAAATCATGACAATGTATTTTGGAGTTATAATGTATGTAGAAGCAAAATGTATTACCACAAAATGATGGGAGGGAGAAATCAAAGTATGCTGTTTTAAGGGTCTGAATTGCACATGGAATCATATATAGGGTTTGAAGATAGATTATGATAAGTTAAAAATGCTTGTTTAAAACCCTAGGGCAACTGCAAAAAAAACTTGTTCTATCTAGATAATCAATGGTGAAGATAAAATAGAATAGTAAAATATTTATATTATTCTTTGATAGTTGTCCTTCCAGAAGGTGGAGCTTAATTTTCCTCCCCTTGAGTATTGGCTAAACTTAGTGATTTTACTATAATAAATAGAATTTGAAATGGAAGAAACAGCAGCTTTAAAGTGGAAAAATCTAATAGATACCACCTTGAACAAGAAATCAAAGTTAACATCACCAGTAAGACATGTTAATGTCATATAACCCTCTTAATGTGATGGAATGACAAGGGTACAACGCCTAATGGTATTCTTCCTAAAATGTTATAACCACACATTGACCAAGAGAAAACATCAGACAAACCCAAATTGAGAGACATTCTACAAAATACATGACCAGTACTCTTAAAAACTGGAGAGAGAGAGAGAGAGAGAGAGAGAGAGAGAGAGAGAGAGAGAGGGAGAAATGTCTGAGATACTCCCATAGCCAGGAGGAATCTGAGGAGATATGATGAGAAATTGAAATGTGATATCCTGGATGGATCCTGGAACAGAAAAGTCATTAATGGGAAAATCCAAATGAAGTCATTAGTCTAGTTAATTGTATTATACCAATGTGAATGTCTTAGTTTTGATAAATATGTTACCATGTTTATGTAAGGTGTTAACATTAAAGGAAGTTGGATAAAAAATGTCTGGGAACACTCTCTTACTGTCTTTGCAACTCTTCTCTAAATCTCAAATTATTTCAAAGTAAAAAACATTTTAATAAAATACTCAATGTAAGAAAGGGCAGAAAAAGGGAAAAGTTGATGAAGTATAGCTGGGAAGAACATTATGCTAAGTGAAATAAGCCACTCAGAGAAAGATAAATACCACATGATCTCACTCATTTGTGGAATATAGAGAACAACATAGACTGATGAACAGGGACAGATCCAGAGACAGAGAAACAGCAATCAGATTGTCAATCCCCAGAGGGAAAGTAGGAGAGGTGGGGGATAAGGGGAGAGATCAACCAAAGGACTTGTATGCATACATATAAGCCAAACCAATGGACACAGACAACAGGGGGATGAAAGCATGAGTAGGGGAGGTTAATGGGGGGATGAGGACACATTTGTAATACCTTAACCAATAAAGAAATTAAAGATAAAAAGCAAATAGAGAAATGATGACCTAAACCCAACCATATCAATAACTACATTAAATATAAATTTACTCTACTAGTAAGCAGTAAAATTAAATATCATTCCACTGTATTAAAAAAAAACAATATTGGCCTCAACTTTTTTGCTGTCTGTAAGATTGTTTTTAAATATAAAGGCATAGACAGGTTAAAACTAAAATGATGGCTATGGCTATATTAATTTCAAAGTAAGGTTTAAGACACGAACTATTACCAAGTGTAAAGACATTTAAGATTCTGGGGGGGACTCAAGATGACCAGTTATAATGAGTTCAAGCTGAATGAGCCACCTGAGGATGGCATCTGCTCAGTGATGCCTTCCAGATCCTGCTGGTTTCCTCCTGGGATGTGTCAGATGCCTCTATGATGTACCAGTCAACTCCATTTGGTTCAAGCACCAGCACACCAGCACCATGCTGGACTGTGCCTTCTAGATTCCAACAAATGCCTGGAATGGAGGAGGATTAGATTATCAATTGAAAATACATGATTTGAATACTGATCAAGAAAATCTTGTTGGAACCTATGATACCCTTACCAAATGTGTTGAATCCTGTCCAGAAGTAAATGTGATGGTTACTAGGAGTTGGGGTAAGACAGTTAAATTGTGGGATCGCAAAACAACAAATGACAAGTACTGGTGAGAATGTGGAGAAAAAGGAACCCTCATGCACTGCTGGTGGGAATGCAGACTGGTGCAGCCACTATGGAAGACAGTATGGAGTTTCCTCTAAAAGTTAAAAATGGAACTCCCATTTGACTCAGTAATCCCACTTCTAGTAATATATCCCAAGAAACCAGAAACACCAATCAGAAAGGATATATGCATCCCTATGTTCATAGCAGCACAATTCACCATAGCTAAGATTTGGAAACAACCTAAGTGCCCATCAGCAGATGAGTGGATTAAAAAGCTATAGTACATCTACACAATGGAATATCATTTATGTATATAAAGAGCCAGGGTCCATAAGGACAGAAGGCTCAACCAAACACTGGAAATCAGTGCTGGGTTGCTGTGGTGACCCAGCATGACTGAAGCTGGTGCTGGCACAGTGACCCAGCACTGACTGCCAAGGGGGCTACAGATTAGGCCTGGAGAGGCCAGCAGAGAGAGAGGCAGGGTCTGATCCTCAGCCTCTGTGGCAGCTATGGATCAGCTGTTACATCTCTCTTTCTCTCTAGGCTTCCCCAGCAGCCTCACCTCTGTTTCTCCCTGGGCCTCTGGGGTGCTGCGCTAATCAGCCCCACCTCTTTGATCAGGCCCAGAGACAGGCTCAGAGATGCTGACTGGCATAGAAACTGACCAATCAGAACCTAATCTGGGTGAAGTGCAAGGAGCCAATGGCTGCCTAGGAGGCAGAGCTTTTGATGCTGACTGGCATCGAAACCAACCAGTCACAACCTAATCTGGGTGAACTGCAAAGGTAGAACCTAAGGTGGGGGCTGAGGAGGGGTTTGAAGGGTAACAGCTGTTTGGTGTAAGGTGTAAGAAAGTGGTTCAAATTTTTAATGACCGCTTTGGCAGTATAGTGCATATGGATGGCTATCAGTCCAGATATAGGGATTATGTGTTTTTGTCTCCCAAGAGCATCTCCTCCTGCTGAAAAAGGCTCACACCCCCCCCCCCCGCCATTTAAGCAATCCCATTCTATATAATCTATCTATACTAACAAAAGGGTAATATGCTAATTAGACCAGGTTGACCAGACATCCAACTTCCTTCTGAACAAAGCCATTGTGGTGGGGACTGAGGCAGAGGCCATTAGGGGTGATCAGGGCAGCAGGGGAGGACAGTGGGGGTCAAGATCAGTCCAGAAGTGGGAGGGCAGTTAGGTGCCGATCATGCTGGCAGGGGAATGGTTAGGGGGTGATCAGGCTGGCAGGCAGAAGTAGTTAGAGGCAATCAGGCAGCCAGGCAGGACAGTGGTTGGGAGCCAGCAGTCCCGGATTGTGAGAGGGATGTTTGACTGCCAGTTTAGGCCTGATCCCACAGGGCCATTGTGTAGATATACCTGAGGGATCCCAGATTGGAGAGGGTGCAAGCTGGGCTGAGGGACACCTCCCCCTAGTGCACGAATTTTGTGCACCGGGCCTCTAGTGCCGCTATAAAAAAGAAGACACTTTTGCAACAGCATGGATGGAACTGGAGAGCATTATGCTAAGCAAAATAAGCCAGTCGGAGAAAGGTAAATATCACATGATCTCACTAATATGTGGGATATAATGATCAACATAATTTGATGAACAAAAATAGATCCAGAGACAAATGGCAGGGGAGGTGGGGGCTTAGAGAGCAACCAAAGGACTTGTACACATGCATATTAGCATAACCAATGGACACAGACACTGGGGCAGTGTGAGCTTGCCCAGGGTGGGAATGGTTGGGAGTGCCAATTGGGGGAAAAGGAGACATATGTAAAATGTAAGATAATTAAATATATATATATCACAAAAACAAAAACAAAACAAACAAACTTTAGACAATAAAAAAAATTGTAGGGCCCTGACTAGTTTGGCTCGGTGCATAGAGAGTCGACCTGTGGACTGAGGGGTCCCAGGTTTGATTCCAGTCAAGGGCATGTACCTTGGTTGCAGGCACATCCCCAGTGGGAAGTGTGCAGGAGGCAGCTGATCAATGTTTCTCTCTCATCAATGTTTCTAACTCTCTATCCCTCTCCCTTCCTCTCTGTAAAAAATCAATAAAATTTATTTTTTTAAAATTGGGGGATCACAGACCTTCTTGCTGGGACCTTCTGTCAGACTGAAAAGGTGTATACCCTCTCAGTGTCTGGAGACAGGCTAATTGTGGGCACTGAAGGCCACAGAGTGTTGGTGTGGGGCCTACGGAACATAGGCTACATGTAGCAGCACTGAGAGTCCAGCCTGAAGTACCAGACTCACTACATGTGAATATTTCCAAACAAGCAGGGTTATGTATTGAGCTCTATTGAAGGTCAAGTGGCGGTTGAGGACTTAGACCCAAGCACTGAGGAACAGAAGAAAACATATGCCTTAAAGTGTCACAGGCTAAAAGAAAATAATATTGAGCAGATTTACCCAGTCAATGCCATTTCTTTTCACAACTTTCACAATGCATTTGCCATAGGTGGTTCTGATGGATTTGTAAATATTTGGGATCCATTTTTTTAAAAGTGACTATGCCAGTTCCATTGGTATCCCACCAATATTGCATCACTCACCTTCAATAATGATGGGACTACACTTGTGATAGCATCATCATATATGTATGAAATGGATGACACAGAACATCCAGAAGATGGTATCTTCATTCACCAAGTGCCAGATGCCAAAACAGAACTCAAGTCCACCTAATCATCTCATGAAAGTGACTTCTCTATGGAAAGCTTTGTTTTCCATTCTACAAATACATGTTTATCCACCTAGGAAAGCATTGTGGACATGTCATTGTGGACATGTTACTTAATATAAGGATTTCTCTCTTTTCTGTCTGACACAAAACCTGTCTGCACCTTTTCATGCTGACTTTGTGTAGATGAGACATCTTAGTGTCCTTGTGCAGTACTGGGAAGAATTGTTTTGACACCAGCAAGCCCAGTTGATTTTTCTAAGCATCTTGAGCTCTTTTTGTAAAATAATCTGAACCTATTATTCCCTTTAAAAAAGACATTTATAGTGATAAAAAGGTCACTTCCTCAAGACAATATAACAATCTTAAATGTGTAAATATCTATTAACAAGCCCCAAAATACTTAAAGCCAAAACTGACAGAACTGAAACAATAGACAAAATCACAATTATAGATGGAGAGTTTAACAGTTCTCTCCAAGTAACTGAAAAAACACACAAATAAACATAAAATTATTAAGGATGTAGAAGACTTGAACAGCCCTATCAATCAACTTGACCTAACTATCATGAATAGAACATTACACTCAACATCTGCATAATACACGTTCTTCTCAAGCACACATGAAACATTATCCATGATAGACCATATGCTGGGACATAAAATGAGTCTCAATAAATTTTAAAGGACTGAAATCATAGAAAGCATGTTTTCTGACTTCAACAGAATTAAATTACAAGGCAATAACAAAAATATGTCAGAAAACTCTTAAATATTTGGAAATTAAATGACACACTTTTAAATAACCTATGGGTCAAAGACTAATCAAAAGGGAATTGAAACATATTTTTAAATGTAAGAAAATGAAAACAACATATAAAAATTTGTGAGATGCCGCTACAGCAGTACTTAGGGGGACATTTATAGCCCTCAATACCTATAAGGTCTCGGATCAATGGCTTCAGCTTCAAATTTTAAGAAGCTAGACAAAGAAGAGAAAATTGAGTCCAAAGTAAGTAAAAGGAAGGAAATAGTAGACGAAAGAACAGAAATAGCAAAAAAAAAAAAAAATAGAGAAAATCAATGAAACCAAAAGCTGGTGTTTTCAAGCAAGTAGTAATATTGATAAACTTCAGTGTAGGTAGTACTAATTACATGTTTTTATTCATTTGTCAAAAGTCTTTGAACGCTTTGCACACTTTTCATGGGTGCAAAATACAGTGTGTGGCAAAAGTAGGTTTAGAGTTGTTTGTATGGAAAATCTACACTAATAAAAGAGAAACATGCAAATTAACTGTCACTCCATCACTCCACGACACCCACAAGCCATGCCCACCAGCTAATCAGGAGCAATTGTACAAATTAATTCAACTAAGATGGTGGCGGCCACAGAGCTGGAGTGAGCCAGGAGGCTTGGGTTGTTCCCAGTGATGGAGGAAGCCAAGTTTCCTACCTGCCCTGGACAGCTCGTACCTTCGCTCAAGGCTACAAAGTTTCAGTTGGATCGCCCGGGGGGCATGGCCAGCCTGAAAATGGCCCTCAGCCCCTCACCCAGGTTGGCCAGGGACCCCAGTGAGTACTCCCACCCTGATCCAGGACACCCTTCAGGGCAAATCAGCCAGCCCCCACCCATGCACCAGGCCTCTATTCTATATAATAAAAGGATAATATGCAAATTGACTCTAACAGCAGAACAACTGGGAATGACTGGTCACTATGACACACGCTGACCACCAGGGGGCAGATGTTCAATGCAGGAGCTGCCCCTGCTGATCAGTGCACTCCCATAGGGAGAGCTCTGTTCAGCCACAAGCCAGGCTGATGGCTGCCAGTACAGCAGTGGTGGTGGGAGCCTCTCCCACCTCCTCAG
>PVJC01044520.1:0-14082 GCA_004026665.1 Murina feae
AAAAAAAAAAAAAAGCTAAAGGACTTTATCACCAGCCAACCAGTATTATATGAAATGCTGAAAGGTATCCTTTGAGAAGAGGAAGAAGAAAAAGTAAATATAAAAATTATAAACAACAAATACATATCTATCAACAAGTGAATCTAAAAATCAAGTGAATAAAAAATCTGATGAACAGAATAAACTGGTGAATAGAATAGAATCAGAGGCATAGAAAAGGATTGGACTGACAATTGTTGGGGGGTAAAGGGTGTTGGGAGTGCGGGAAGAGACTGGACAATAATTGTACACCTACGGATGAGAACAGTGGGGAGGGGGGGGTAAGGACAGAGGGTGGGGTTTGAACTGGGAGGAGGGGAGCTATGGGGGGAATAAAGAGGAACAACTGTAATAACCTGAACAATAAAGATTTAAAAAAAATTTTTAGGGAAAAAAATTAAGATACCTAGGAATAAACTCAAGTAAGGAGGTAAAAGACCTATACATGGAAAACTACAGGACACTGAAAAAAGAGATAGAGGCAGACATAAACAGATGGAAGAACATACTGTGTTCATGGATTGGTAGAACCAACATCATCAAACTGTCTATACTACCCAAAACAAGATTTAGGTTCAATGCAATCCCCATTAAAATTCCAAGGGCATATTTCACAGACCTAGAACCAATGTTCCAAAAATTCATCTGGAATAAAAAAGACCTCGAATAGCTGCAGCAATCCTGAGAAAGAACAACAAAGTAGGTGGGATCTCAATACCATATATCAAGCTGTATTACAAAGCCACTGTTCTTAAAACAGCTTGGTACTGGCACAAGAACAGACATATAAATCAATGGAATAGAATAAAAAACCCAAAATTCGACACAAACCACTATGCCCAATTAATATTCAACAAAGGAGGCAAGAGAATACAATGGAATCAAGACAGTCCCTTCAATAAATGGTGTTGGGAAAATTGGACAGATACATGCAAAAAGATGAAACCAAACCACCAACTTACACTATACACAAAAATAAACTCAAAATTAATAAAGGACTTAAATATAAGATGGGAAACCATAAAAATACTAGAGGAATCCATAGGCAGCAATATCTCAGACATATGCCGAAGCAATTTCTTCACTGATACTGCTCCTAGGGCAATGGAAACTAAAGGGAAAATAAACAAGTGGGACTACATCAAAATAAAAAGCTTTTTCACATTAAAGGAAATCATCAACAAAACAACAAGAAAGCCCACTGCATGGGAGAACATATTTGCTAATGTTATCACCAATAAGGTTTTAATGTCCAGCATTTACAGGTAACTCATTCAACTTAACAAAAGGAAGATAAAAAATCCAATAAAAAATGGGCAATGGGCCAAAATAGATACTTTTCAAAAGAAGACAGAAGGAAGGCCAAGAGACATATGAAAACATGCTCAAAGTCACTAATTATATGAGAGATGCAAATCAAAACAATGAGGTATCATCTCACACCTGTCAGAATGGCTATCATCAACAAATCAACAAACAACAAGTGTTGGCAAAGATTTGGAGAAAAAGAACCCTCCTGCACTGCTGGTGGGAATGCAGACTGGTGCAGCCACTGTGGAGAACAGTATGGAGTTTCCTCAAAAACAAAACAAAAATGGAACTCCCTTTTGATCCTGCGATCCCACTTCTAGGAATATATCCCAAGAAACTAGAAACACCAATCAGAAAGGATATATGCACCCTTATGTTCATAGCAGCACAATTCACCATAACTAAGATTTGGAAACATCCTAAGTGCCCATCTGCAGATGAGTGGATTAGAAAACTGTGGTACATCTACACAATGGAATACTACACTGCTGTAAAAAGGAAGGAACTCCTACCATTTACAATAGCATGGATGGAACTGAAGAGCATTATGCTAAGAAAATAAGCCAGTCAGAGAAAGATAAATATCACATGATCTCACTCCTTTGTGGAATATAATGAACAACATAAACTGATGAACAACAGAGACAGGTAGGAAGTGCAGAAGCACAAAAGGGCTGGCTGGGCTCCCACACACAGCAGCTGAAGTTCCAGAGAGATATCTCAGCTGGTGGGGGGTTAGGGAGGGAGGAGAGGGTTTCTACTGAGAAATCTGGGGCCTAAATCCCAAGCAGGGCTCCCAGTCCAGAAAAGCAGTGGTGGTGCTATCTGCCAGGGAGAGATGGCTGGAAATGCAGGCACACTCTTAGGGCAATACACAAAATTTTGTGTGCAGCCACTCACCTTGGGCTCTGGCAGTGGGTGGGTAGAATGGACTGGAGCTGTGTGTGGAGAAGTCAGGATTGGGAGCTCTAGGGTTAGAGCTTAGAAGGCAGTCACCTCGTTTCCTGTGCTGAGTCATTCTCTCACACTGCAGAGCAGTGGTCAGCAACCGGTGGTCCATGGACCACTCATGGTCCGTGAGGTCCGAACAGTTGGCAATCACTGCTGCAGAGGACATGTTTCTCTGGCCTCTACCATCCAGGTAGCCTTTGTGCAGGATACAGGAGGAGGGTAGGATTGACACACCTTATTGAAAATCCCTTGCCCCACCCTATGGAGTTTCTGAGGCCTATTAAGTGACTGAGAATAACAGCCGACCTGTAGGCAGAAGCAGTTTCCCACCCTGTTGGAAAAACTCTCACCCCACCCTGTGGTTGATATCCTGAAGGTAATCAAAACTGAATAATAATCAGACTGCAGGCAGAGGCAGATCTTTGGAGGCTTCAAGTCTTTGCCTGATCCAATTCGGGGCCTGGGGCTAGGAAAAGCAGATCTTGATGCAAATCTTGGTCTTTTCTAAACGCATCCATCCCAGCAGGGAGAGCCACAAATTGTGGATTGCTGATAGCTCCAAACAGGGTACTCATACTCAGGGTCAGTCAGAAACAGTGTCTGGCATTGTCCAGCATTAGAAATTGGGAGTGATAGCAGATCTACCTAATACACAGACATAAACCCAAATAGGCAACAAAATGGGGAGGCAAATAATCAAACTCAAATGAAAGAATAAGAGAATTCTCCAGAAGAAGAGCTAAATGAAATGAAAATATGAAATTTATCAGATATAGAGTTCAGAATAATGATGGCAAAAATGCTCAACAGCATGAGAAAAGATATAGTAACTATGAAAAAAAGACAAATCAGAAATTGACAGCACTAAAAAAGATATTGGGCCCAGCTGGCATGGCTCAGTGATTGAGCATTGACCTATGAACTAGGAGATCATGGTTCAATTCTTGGTCAGGGCACATGCCCAAGTTGTGGGTTTGATCCCCAGTGTGGGACATGCAGAAGGCAGCCAATCAATGATTCTCTCTCATCATTGATGTTTCTATCTTTCTCTCTCTTTCCCTTACACTCTGAAATCAATAAAAATATATTTTTTAAAAGAACACATTGGAAGGAATACACAGCAAATTAGGGGAAGCCAAAGATTGGATCAGTGAACTAGAAGACAGGCTAGAAAAAAATCAATCAGAGGAAAAAAAATTTTAAAATAGAACAGCTTAAGGGAACTGTGGGATACTGTGAAATGTAACAATATTCACATCATAGGAGTACCAGGAGAGGAAGAAAGTCACTCTGAGAAGGCATCAAAAAAATAATCTGTGGTTTTTTGAAATGTCTCAAAAATTAGCCTAATAGCTGATCTCTGGACAACAAAGACCCAGATAGCCACTGGGAGCAAGATCAGATGGTAATATGCTCTGTGGGGAAGGTCTTAGCCCAGTCCTGAGCTCTGAGAATGAAAGTGGTAACAAGTCCAACTTAAACAGTACTACTTTAACGTACTACTGGGGTGGCTTCATGTGACAATGGAAGGGGGCACTCAGAACCATGGGGCCACTGACCCAGCCACATCCATGGCTCCAGGACCCAGAATGGGGCTGGCACTCAGCATCTCTGGCCCTAGTGGTCTACCAAATTCATTAGCATTTGCTCGGCTTTTCTAAAGAGGCCACAAAGAAACAAATAACAGAACAAGAATCAGACCCATTAGACTGGCTACATTCCTGAATGTTCTGGGAATATGATCCCCTCCTTTGAAAAAACAGTATCTTCTGCAATTTCACATGAGGGCAAGAGAATGCATCATCATTGTAGTGGATTTAGAAAATCATTTGCAAAGGAGTTCCAGGAACTGCAAAGTGAAGGATGACTGGGGTTTCGTTGGGCAGCTTCTGTGAAGACCTGAGCCTTCTCCAAGGAAATTCCACAAGAGGGAAAACAATGGTGGCTGTGTGATCTCAGACAGGAGAGCCTCTGCACCATGGTATCCACCCCTTTTTAGGGCCCTACAGCCACTCAGCCTCACTTTGGAGTTGTATATTCCTTCTAATGCTTTGTTTATTAATCTGCTGGCTATCTGATGATATTTAAGTGGCTGTTTCATGTAGAAAGTACCACAAAGTAATTCTTTTGAGTAATTTTCATAATAGAATCTTTAATTGATACTTTCATGTCCTGACTTGGATCAGTTTGGACTTGACCCATGAAATCTGCCATCCTTTGCCATCTTATTGCCATGCTTTTGTAATGAATGGCTCACTCTCAATGCTTTAATCCTGTATTTAACTCACAATCCCTAGCTCTCTAATAAAGTTGCCTCATGGGAGCAGGGGATGGTTAACAAAAGAGATGGGTGAACTCATTACTTCAATTCAGGAAATCCATTGGTTTTGGGCAGAGTGGTTCGAGATATCAAGAACCCCAACAGAATTCATTCTTCAGACAAGAGGAAGCCATCCTCCTTGTTAGGATTCCAAAGAAGGGGCTTGCGAGTGAGTCCTGGTCATCAGTGTGAGTTAGAGCCTTGCTACATGTGGTTCCTGAACCAGCTACATCAGCATCACCTCGAGCTCGTGAGAACTGTGGAATCTCCAGACCCAGGTGATTGGTGGATACGATACCTGTTGGTCCACAGGGGGAAAGTCAGGAAGGCCAGAGATGCTGGGTTCCAGCTCATTCCACCAGTTCCTTCCAGATTTCCCTCTTTTGACACAGCGCTGAATATGCATCTCTATGTCATTTAGTTCTAGGTTATCTTATTTTCTGTTAAAATCACTTCTAATATACAAAGTGTTTTCCTCTTAAAATAAAATCCTGGTAACCACTGTCTACCTAATCATCATTCATTATCATGATGAGCTATAGGGCCTGCAAAAGCGCCTATATGTCTGGGCTCACCACTGGCCCCAAACCATTAAGCTAGTGGATCCTACCCCCACCCCTGATGCTGGCTGCTTTTTAGAATCACCTAGGAAATGTATATGAAGTATATGAATGCATATGCCTGCACCCCACCCCAGACCAATGAGACAGGAATCTCTGAGATGGAGGCTTGGGCATCACTTTTTTTTAAGAGGCTTCTCAGTAATTTAATAAGCAGCTAGGCTTGAGAACCCTTTCTCTAAGTTTGCTTCACTATTTTTGAGGTGGAAACAAGATTTATGCAACTAAATAACTGTACCAGTTTCTGCCACAAATTCGCATTGTAAACCTCACTCTGAGCCTGCACTTCACTTCATTCCCGATACTCTTAATTTTTATTTGTTGCTTCCAGTCTCTTGTGTGCCGAAAACCATAACACTATGGTTATCAGGTCTGCAATGGTATGAGATCTCACCAATGTGTAAAACATAGAAATTGATATGTAGAGGCATCCAGGCCAGCCGCTGTGAGTGATTTGTTCATTATTGCTAGGTCTGGGCCATAGGTAAAATGGTTAAGTGAGCTCAGGGTAAAAGGCATGTTAGAGCTTTTCTCCAAAGGGATGAAAGTTTCTCTCTGAATTCAAAGAGAATCTGGGACACAGATATTCTCATAAAACTCAGAGAGTGATCCTGGCTTTACCCACTGTGTGGCTACTGTCTCTTTTTAAACTTGTTTATATCCTAGGTCAGAAACCTAGTTGTATCTTAATTTTTCCAAATATTTTAGCCAATTTCCCAAATACTACTGAGTAAATTATCTTTCCACACAAGATTTCTAACACCACCACCATTGAATGCCAAGTTCCCACGTAGAGATGAATCTGTTTCTGGGCTATATTTTGACCCATTTGTTTGCCATTATGCTAAAACCACACTTTAAAAAAAACTATGAGTTTGAATTTGAAATACTTGGTGGGTTAAGTCCTCTCTTTTTGTTCTTTTTCAAAATTATACACTTTTGTATCTCTGTATTTTTTCTTAATACTTTTGGGATTTGGGGCATTTCATTGAATTTGTATAGTTTAATAAAACCTTTTGTATTCTTTAATGAAATTTTACAACTTTTCCCATGAAAAGAAGAATAAGGTTTCTAAAGTAAGGCTTGAGCTGCAGGTTACCTCTGCTTAGAAATATCCATTGATCCTCAACATATGCCCTGCAATACAGTAACATGGAGAAGAGTCACCTGCCTTGGTTTGAGTCCTGCCTCTTCCACTGGGGAGCGATGTCACCTTGGCTAGTTTCTCAAGCTTATGATAGTGGGATCTCTGCTGCACCTGCCAGACCCCCTGAGGGAGTAAAGTCATTGTTTCTCCAGCTTCTTGGCATGCTGACAGCCCTCAGCTGAATATCTCTCCAGAAACTGCTCCTAACTTAAGAGAGCTGCTTCACTCCCACATACCTCCTTCCCAGGGTGCCCACAGCTAATAACTGCTTAACCAAGGATATGAAAGCCAGGGCCCTCCTCCCAACCTGGATCATTTCTGAAGAGTCCTCCCAGCCTCAGAGCACACCTGAGGTAGGCTATGGCCTTTGGTGAGACTGCATTGCAGTCCAGCTTCTCCCACTGCTCAATCCTGCTCTTCCCTCTTCTTCCTTCCCCTCCCTCGGGTGTTGAACCCAGGAGCACTCAATAGAAGACAAAAACCTCCTGCACACTACTCAGCTTAGTCTGCTTCCCAGAGAACCCAGCCTGCAGCACTCACTGCACTCATGTATTCTATGGGAGAATCATGGTCCCATCTTATGAGGTGTTTCAAAAATTTAATGTGCTTTACTTGTGAAGTACTCAGAACCATCCCCTGAGCTGGTTTCTGAATGTCTCTCACCAAAATTCATATGTTGAAATCCTAATGTCTGATGTGATGGTATTTGGAGGCGAGGTCTTTGAGGGGTGATTAGGTCTTCAGGGCACAACCCTCATAAGTGAGATTAATGCCCTTATAAAAGAGACCACAGAGCTCCCTCACCCCTTCTGCCACATAAAGATAAGAAGTCTAAGACCCACCCAGCCGGTGTGACTCAGTGGTTGAACTAGGAGGTCACAGTTGGATTTCTGGTCAGGGCACGTGCCCGGGTTTTGGGCTCAATCCCCAGTAGGGGGCATGCAGGAGACAGCCGGTCAACAATTCTATCTTATTGATATTTCTATCTCTGTCTCCCTTCATCTCTGAAATCAATAAAAATATATTTTAAAAAAAAGAAGTCTGCGATCTCGAAGAAAGCCCTTACCTGGCCATGCTGGCACCTGAATCTTGGAGTTTGAGCCTCTAGCACCGTGAAAAAAATAAATCCCATTTATAAGCCTTCTAAGCTGGGGAATTTTGTTATGGCAGCCCTGTGCTGGTGTCTGAGTGGACTAGGATATAGTAAGTGTTCGCTAAATGTTAGTCATTATTATGGCATCTTTTAAAACCCTCAACCTTTGTGATTAGACTTGGTCTAGATCTCCAGTCTCATTTTTTCATCCCTCTGTTCATCCACTTCATGCCCAAAGCAACCTGTCTCCTGGCTGTCCCCAGTAATCCTGTTCTTTTCCATCCTTGGGCCCTGTCACACTCTTCCTTCCTCCTGGAGGCCTGTCTCCCGCGCCTCTGTCTGGCAATGCTGTACCCATCTGTGGGCCCTTCCATGACACTCCCCACAGGTTCTCTAGGCGTACATCACCTTTCCTGCTCCTGTGTCCACAGTGCCCCTAGAGCTGCCCATACAGTACATACCAAGCACCACACAGCATGGAGCATACACTCACTGAAGGACAACTCCACCTTACTCTTTGCAGCTTTGTCCCCCTGGCCATTTTAGGGATACAATACAAAATCCGAATCAAGTTAAATGTTCCAAAAATACCTGTCATTTGATAAAGAGCTTTGGGATTGCCCCTTGGGGTTGCCACTGTCTGGGGGGAGACCACAAGTGCAACACTGTCCTCTTCTGGACAAAATGAGCTCCCTCAGAAAGAAAGGAACAGGAGACACCCTTGAACAATGCAAGGGTTAGGGGTACCGACCCCCGTGCAGGTAAAAATCTGAATGTAACTTTTGATTCCCCCAAAACATAGTTGTCTCTTGGTATCTATAGGGGATTGGTTCCAGGACCCCTGTCAGATACCAAAATCCAGGGGTGCCAAGTCCTCTGTATAAAATGATGTTGAACAACACACAGTGGGCCCTTCACATCCACAGTTTCCCACACACAGACTGAAAACAGTACAGGTAGTTCTTTTTTAAAATCTGCATGTAAGTGGGTATTGTGAGGTTTGGGGGTTGGGGGATTGAGGAGAGTGTAGTTATTAACTCGAGTTGGATTAGACAACTAAAGATCTGAGTGAAATATGTCATTCTCAATCCCCACAGCCTCTGTTTGATAAGGGTAAGGTTTAAATAGCAGCAGAAAGACACAGAAGGACTCTTAGTAATTTGTCCAGTGACCAAGGACTCTTAAGCAAGGCCAAGGTCTTCATCTCCGCAGAAAAATGGGCTGTCACAAGTAGGGAGACCCTAGGCCCTAGGAATAGAGGGTAACCCCATAAAAGGATGAAGCCACTGCCAACAGTATCTCAAGGAAGGCTCCCTGAATCCTGACAATTGCCACAAAAGAAAATTCTTTTTCATCAAAAAAGCAGGGATTTCCACACAAGAGCTGTACTTTCAAGTAGATGTGTTTCTTTAAGAAACTGTGCTTTCTGTGGAATACTTTCCAAGGGGCATCAATCTCTTTAGAAAACTTATTATATATATGGTCAAGACATTATTTGCTTATTTAGTTTTGTTGTGCCTTTTAATAAGCTGAGAAGAGGAGGGGAAAGGCCAGGCCACGCTGAAACAGGGACTGCCACGTTTCCTTTGAAGAGGAACCATAACTATTGGACACAAAACACTGGGGGGCAGGGGAGGCCGGGGAAGGTCAAGGTGTGGGGAGAAAGGAGACATATGTACTACTCTTTGTAATATTTTAAACAATAAAAAAAAAATTAAAAAAAGAAGAACCCAAGAGAAACAAATGATCCCATCAGGGGGCCCAAAGCAACAGATTCCTAATGTTCAGCCCTTCCTCGGGCCTGAGGCACACCAGTGCCGATTGGCTGAGGAGGAGAAGCACACACCTGTCAGATGTCTGAGCACCCCCGGCATTTGCCTGTGATAAGTCTATTTTCCCTGGAAAGCTCCCTGCCCATGCCCGACAGAGTGCTTGCTGCAGGGGGGTGAGAAGGTTGTCATAGGGGAGCCTGTTCTTTTATTCTCAGAAGGAAAAAAGGTAGACTGGGATATCTACTCCTTATCTTTTTTTTTTTTTTTTTTGGAAAAATTGGAAAAGCACCAGAAGAAAGTATGTCCTTATCTTTTTTAAATAACACCTTTTGAAACTATATAAGCAACACACATTCATTGTAAAATACTGTTCTAATTATGGGACAGAAAAAAAGGACAATTAAAGTCACCTAATTTTATCACATAGAGGTACTATTGACTTTTTAATATATTCTTCCTGGAATTGTTTTTTAGGAGTAGAGCTGATAATTTCAGTAAAATGAGAATCATGCCATCATTGGATTTTCTGTTCTATCGTGTTCCCTTTGGGATTTCACATGACTGCTTCCTAGACTCCCGTTCATACACTTCCCTTGAGCACTGCATTGGAAGCTGGGAGGCTGAGTCAGGTGGCTGGGCCTCGCCGCCATGAACGGCAAGACTAGATACCAGTTATCAATCTTCCTCTCTCTTTATGGCCACGAGCCAATGGGAAGGGAGCTGAGATGGGTGTTTCTGCATCAGAGAGGCTGAGTGATTTTAGTGTGGCTTTTTTGGGGGGTGGGGATAGGGGAGAGTGCCTGTCTCCTATGACAGGACAAACCCGTGGAGGGCATCTCACCTGTACCTTTACCTAAAAGTTTCCTGTGTGTTCTCTGGTCGCCTAGGAAACTTACACAATCAACATCATGAAAGGTAAAGGGACCATATACAGTTGTCTCTAATGATTTGTAAAGAAATCATTTCTAACATTTTCAGCTTCCGTATGTTCATTCACTCCACCAAGAAGCATTGATTATTCCTTGTCTGGCATTGTGTGTTGCAGAAAGTTTTCCTGAAGTATTCTACAATATACTGGTAATCTCCATACCTAGCTAAACAGAAAGTAGAGTAACAATTACTATTTCACAACAGCAAACCTACGAAATGCTCAAAAGCATTATTGCCTTCACAAATGCTTCCAACTTAAATCACCACCTATAAAGGCAAGACAGAGAGTACTTTCTGAAATGTTAAAAATGAGTGCAAGAGAGTCCTAGAGCAACAGCATAGACAAAGCAGCTTGCCTTTTTAAACACTTGTTCCCATTACTGGGATTCAGAAAAAAGAAGGAGGAAAAAGGAGAGAATTAAAATCTAGAGCAGGGGTGAGTCAACTACGGCAAAGTGCAGCCCAACATTTGCTTTTACAAATAAAGTTTAATTGGAACACAGCCACGTTCATTTGTTTACATGCTGTCATGGCTACTTCCACACCACATGGCAGAGTTGAGTACTTGCAACACAGTCTGGTCCAAAAAACCTAAAATGTTTACTATCTGGCACTTTACAGGGGAAAAAAATCCCTAAACCCTAACCTTGGGAGGGACTTCAAGCAAGTGGAGATGCCAAGGCAACAACTGGATGAATTTGAAGGGAAAGAGCCAAAGAGTGAAAGGAGGGTAAAGGGACAGGGAAAACACCTGGCGCCAGAGGCTCCCAGGACCCTCAGCCCCCCTTCACCTCTCTCACTCTACTCTGAAAACACGGAGCTGTGCTCACTGCTTCTGGTTGCCAGGTCTTAGCTCAAGTTCTCAACAATCCCTGTCAGCAAGGATCCTTTTGACTCCATCTCAACAGACTGCTGCCAATTTCAAGCTTCCAGATAGACATGAACAAAACAGTTCTTTCCAAAATGACTGGCAACTGTTTCGAAAATGCATCCCCAGCAACTGGACAGATAAGCTTTCTAGAACCTACAAATGTGCACGGCCCACGAAGATCAGTGATCAGTGTGAAGATCAGGGGATCCGTGACCCCAGACTTGCATTTTGTCAGTTCGGTAAAGTTTACATTGCGCTGTTTTCTGACCCGGCTGAGGGCAGGCGTCACATTCCTTCATTCTCTGTGTGATTCGGGTATTCGGGGGCTGGTGGAAAACTCCCAGGCCTCAGCCCGAATGCTCTACACCATTGTCTTCAGCCCTGAGACAGATGTGTGAGGGTGGCAGCAGGTTCAAGTGGTGCAGAATGGTTTCCTGGCGGATTCAGCCCCACCAGGCTGGATGACACCCAGAGCTACCGAAAAAGCTTCCAAACCACAGAAGTGACAGCACGGCAGTTCTCCTGAGGACTCTGGAAACCTGCGACTGTATTTGACTTGGTAGCTGGTTCTCTGCTCCACCCAAAGGCTAGAGTTGTCTCCCTGTGCCAGGAGCCCAGCAGAAGGGAAGAGAGTGCCCAGACAGGCTGTGGCTGGAAGGTGAGGGGAGTGAGAACAGAAGAGCAGGGCCTGGGGTCAAGCAGGGAGTCAGGAGGGAGCTGGGGTGGGAGTGCTCTCCCCTCTTCTGCCCCCTCCCCCAGCACTGACCCCAGAGTGCCCCTCCCACCACTTGGGCCCAGCAAGCAGGAGGCTATCTAGCACCTGGGGTCAGAACATGGGCAAAACTGTTCAGAATCAGGCAATGCGACCCTTTCTGGCTCCCCCATTATCTGCTGGTGGGGCCCTGTGTAAGTCAGTGAAGCTGCCTTAGTTCAGTCTCCTCATTTACACAACAGGGATGATAATGCCTCTGCCCAGATTTGCTTTGAAGATTAAGTCAGAAGCAATAGGTAGCACCTTTGACCTAGCCTTGGCATAGAGTGGACAATAAACAGAGCTTTTACTATATTACTAGAGGCCTGGTGCACAAATATTCATGCAAGAGTAGGCCTTCCTTCCCCCAGCTGCCGGCACCCAGGACCCAAGCTTCCCTCCTCCAGCCACCACCAGCAGGCACCTGGGACCCAGGATGGCTTCCCTCCGGCCCTGGTTTTGTCAAGAAGGACGTCCAGAATGACATCTGGTCTAATTAGCATATTACCCTTTTATTATTATAGATTATTCATTCTGAGTTTGAGCTTTCCTGATCAAATTGCTACTCCCTGACTCTCAATGGGCTGCACCTTTGCAACTGTAGTTAGGTCCTGCTTAGAAAATCTCTACCAACCCACAATCCTCACACTTGGAACTAACTCATGAAATTCTATTTATCCTCCAAGTCTCAGTTCAAGGGTCACCTCCTCTTTGAAGCCTTCCCTGATTCCTCCAGGCAGGACTATGTTAACTATCCCCTGATTCCTCTGTCAAATTTACTGCATCGTGCTCATTAGCAAATCTCACTCTCTCTTAAACCATAAGCCTATCTTTACAAGGGCTCTATCTTTTCATCTTTGCATCCAACACCTAACACACAGTAAGCATTTAATTAATGGAGGAGGGATGTAGGTTGAAACAAATAAGTTTCAATGACTTTTAAAAGGGCAACAAACGGAGAAGTAGGAGTTACCATTGGAAAGTGGGTGCTAGGTTCCCCATGATCCTTGTGAAGTCCTGTTTCCCAAGAAGAAAATCGGTTTTGACTACTTGTTCTGGGTAGATCAGAAACTGGCTTTCAACATCACTAAAACCAGTGCTTTTATTTTCTACTAGGGGCCTGGTGCACAAAAATTTGTGCACTTGGGGGTTGGGGGTCCCTCAGCCCGGCCTGGGCCCTCTTGCAGTCTGAGACACCTTGGGGGCGGGGAGGTGATGTCCACGTGCTGGCATGCCTGGCCAGCCTGGGTGAGGGGCTGAGGGCCATTTTCAGGCTGCCCACAGCCCCATCAGGGTTCGTGCACTGGGGGGTGGGAGGGCTGGTGAGTGCAGGCCTGGACTCCAGTTTCCCACTGGAGGGCCCACGATCGCACACGCCTGGTGGGCCCCCACCGCTGAGGAGACACACCTGGCGCAGAGCTGGGTGGCAAGCCAGGGGTGGACGCTGGTGCAGGATCCCTCGGTGGGGCCCTGCTGCTGAGTGAACACACCCAGGGTGGAGCTGGGCAGCGGACTGGCTTCAGATTCTCCGCACTGTGCAGCAGATGCTCCCACATGCCCTGTGGAGGCCCTGGGGGGCAGATGAAGGTAGCGGACCCTGGACGGGTGTTCCTGCATGCCCCGCAGAGGCCCCCCTTGCTCCCGCATGCCCCAGGGAGGCCCCCAGGGGGCAGAGCCAGGCAGAGGACCCGGGACAGGTGCTCCTGGACACCCCGAAGAGGCACCCAGGTGGTGGGGCCAGGCAGCCGACCCCGGACAGGCACTCCTGGACGCCCCAAGGAGGCCCCCGGGGGGCATAGCCAGGCAGCGGACCCAGGATGGCTGCTCCTGCAAGCCCCATTGAGGACCCGCTCTCCTGCACACCTGGTGGAGGCCCCTGGGGGGCGGAGCCAGGCAGTGGACCCGGGATGGGCGCTCCTGGATGCCCTGAGGTGGCCCCAGGCTGGACCCCTCCCCCGCATTGAGCTGACACACCTGGCACAGCTATGCTGGCCGCGGAGGCTCCCAGTGCAGAGCCGCCCTGCCAGCCTCCATCTTGGCTGAGTTAATTTGCATACAGCTGCTCTGATTGGCTGGTGGGTGTGGCCATGAGCAGAGGCTCAGCCAGCCTAGGCAGGCAGTTCCAACAGAAGCCTCTGGTTTGCTCTGGCTCCGTAGCTGCTGGCCTCCATCTTGGCTGGGCTAATTTGCATACAGCCACTCTGGTTGGCTTGGAGGCGTGGCTTGGCTGGTGGGCGTGGCCATGAGCAGAGGCTCAGCCAGCCTAGGCAGGCAGTT
>PVJC01044521.1:0-14082 GCA_004026665.1 Murina feae
TAAATAAATAAAAAGGAAAGAGAAAATGGCCCCAAATATATGATGTAAATAAAAGCAGTAAAAGTTCGTTAGAATGAGAACTTTAAAAAATCTACAACCAAAGGACTTTTATGCATGCATTTAAGCATAACCAATGGACACAAATCACTGGGGGGTAGGGGAGGCTGGGGGAAGGGCAGGGGAAAAGAGATATATGTACTAATCTTTGTAATACTTTATGTAATAATAATAAAAAAAAATCTACAATGGAGAAATGATTTCAGAGGGTAAAACACAGACTACGGTTTATTTGTCCTGTGACCCTTTACATCATGAAGACAAAGTGTCTCATTTATGGAAACTATTTGCTTTCTAACTCAAAGGAGCAGAATGCCAATGCAATGTATTACCTAAAACTTGACAGCTGAAATACAGACCAGAGAAAACAACAACAAATCTCTGGTACCTTGTTATACAGAAGAGAGGAAGAGCTTCAAAATCCACTTTACAGCAGGGCAAAGCAGTTTGACCCCCCAAGTCCCTTAAATCACATTTCCTGTTCTATCAGAAGAAAAACTCACTAGGGCCTTTTGCACGATCATGCCTGAGCCCCCCTGTGACTAAGGCATCCTACAGGCGTCTTCAGGAGCTCAGAGCAGTGGGCACAAGATGCTTGGGCTGTTTGGGCCGTCCGGGGAAAGCAGCAGGTGGTTTGCAGCAGGTGGTTTACGGCGTGAGAGTAACGTCATCTGAGTAGCAGGACCAGCGAGGGCTGTGAGAGGGAGCCGAAGGACAGCACCTTCTCAGCGTCATTCTGACCCAGCGGAAGGGTTTGCTTTTTTTATTTATTAGTTATGGCTCAAAAACGAAAGAGTTCGATGTAAGAGACTGAACCCCGGGATGGGCGAGTCCAAGAGTGGGGGCCTTCTTTGAAAAAGAAAATTGTCTTCTTCAGTTTAGTTTTCTGTAGCCTATACATTCAAAATGGGAGACAAGTGATTCTGTCTCTTTTTCTCTCACCTTTCCCCACCCCCGACTTTTTCTTCTGTTCCTCCCATAGAGAATCAGCAAGGAAGGACATGGCCCTGTTCAGCTTCATGATAAAGGGAGCTTTCACAGGCACTCCTGCTCCAGGCCTCTGAAGGTCAGCAGAGGCCAAACTTCAGCATGGAGGGTATAAGGATACGGCTGTGAAGTAAAACCCCTGGGGGATGGAGACTTATCACTTGGGTGCAATAACCCATTAGCCTGGTGAAACTTGACTTCTAAGGGCCACGTTTCCCCAACCCCCAAAGCACACATGCAAGCTGCTTTCCTCACTCAGTGCACTGAGCAAATTGCACAGGCCTGCAGTCTGGCCAGCAGCCTTTGCAAAGAACACACATACGTATTGTTTCCCATCACAACAGCAGGTGGCAACCTCCTACTGCTGCCTCTAGGGAATATTTGCTCTTACCTTGCTCACATGAGGAAAGTCAACTCTAACAAAAGACCTGCACTACCTACACTCATGCAGCAAAGATCCCGCCCCAGGTGTCTGCAGCAGAAAGTCCAGTTTTCAGATCTGCAACTGTCTCTTCTGACATAATTCTCTGGGTTCTCTTTCTTTTCATCACTGCCCTTCTTTTGGTTGTTGTTGTTCATCAAAGAGATGGTATTTTAATTCAAGTTAGAGGTTACATTAGTTAGAGTTCTCCAGAGAAAGAAAACCAATAGGATATATATAGCTATAGAGAGAGAGAATCTAATCTAATAAAAGAGTAATATGCAAATTAACCATCTCTCCAAGACACCTAAGCCACACCCACTAGCCAAGCTACGCCCACCAGCCAATCAGAGTAGCTGTATTCAAATTAACCCAGCCAAAATGGCGGCCGGCAGCCACGGAGCTAGAGTAAACAGGAGGCTTCGTTGCCTGACTAGGCCTCCGCTCAAGGCAACAAAGTTTCAATTACAGAAGATAAATAAACCCCAGAAACCTGATTCTAGCCAGCCTCACTGGGACATTGGGTCAAATGGGAGCTGTGGGCAGCCTCAAAATGGCCCTCAGCCCCTCACCCAGGCTGGCCACACCTCCATGGGGTAAGGGTCCCCACTGGGGGGCTTGGCCAGCCTGAAAACAGCCATCAGCCCCTCACCCAGGCTGGCCAGGTACACCAGCAGGTGGACATCCCCTGAGGGGTCCCAGGCTGTGCGAGAGGACACAGGTCGGGCTGAGGGACCCCCCCCAAGTGCACAAATTTTTGTGCATTGGGCCCCTAGTATACAATAATATATCTCTCTATAACAGGGCTTCAAAGCCTGGACTGGGTATCAAATATATATTTACTTTATAGATGAATAGAGCAAGGGAAAGAGAGAGTTTAAGGAATGGGCTCATGCAATTATGCAGGTGGGTAAGTTCAATTTATAGAGCAGGCCAGCAGGCTGGAGACTCAGGGAAGGCCGATATTGTAGTTTAAGTTCAAGGTAGTCTGGTGGCACAATTCCCTCTTAGTAAAGGAGGTCAGCCTTTTGTTCTGTTCGGTCCTTCAGCTGAGTAGAGGAGGCCCATCCACATTATGAAAGGCAATCAGCTTTCCTCAAAGTCCACTGATTTAAATATAAACCTCACCTACAAACACTTTCACAGAAACACCCCAGAATAATACCTGGCCACATATCCAGGTACCATGGCCCAGCCAAGTTGACACATAAAATTAACCATCACAAAGGGGAATATGTATTAAGTGTTATAATTTTATATAGATATGAACCATCAAACTATTTAGCAAAGATATGAGACA
Source organism: Murina feae (assembly GCA_004026665.1). Taxonomy (NCBI): domain Eukaryota; kingdom Metazoa; phylum Chordata; class Mammalia; order Chiroptera; family Vespertilionidae; genus Murina; species Murina feae. The sequence goes on from PVJC01044521.1 coordinate 2,766, forward strand.
TGGAGAAGTCAAAAGTACCAAAGAAATTAGATCTACACACAAATAATCAAGACCCAAATGCCATCTTAAATAATGTGGCAACAGAGTAGGTTGTTTCATGGTATCAGTGGTGGAACTGCAAATACATAGTATACTGTGCATTTTTTTAAAAAAGTCTTTAAAGATCAGTCTGCCCAGCACTCATTATACAGATGAGAAGACCAAGGCAAGGCAGAGATTCAAGAAAATCTGAAAACATGGTACATGGCACAGATGATGCAAAAGGGCAAAGAGCCACTAAAAAAAAAACCCCAAATCTCACTGGCACCGGAATGCCCTCTGTGGAATGTTGCTGGGCACCTTCCAGCTTTCCTCAGAGCTGAGATAAAAATTACTCTCTGTGGTCTAAACACACAACTATTGGGCAGCATAGAGACACGGCGCAAGGCTGTGCTGGATGATTGGACCGTACAGGCTGATCAAAAGCTGGCCTTTCTGTATCTGAAATACAGACAATCCAGCTGTGGATAACTGAGCGTTCGATTACTGCCTTTACTTTGAAAAGACACAGGGAAATGAGAGTGTGGCCCCCACCACGCCAACGTCAGCAAAGACTGGCCAATGAGCCTGGGGCCTCCAGGCTTCCCAGGGCGACCCTTGATCATGGGTCTCTCGTGGGGCGGGGACAGTCCACTAATAGCAAGTGACTGTCCTTTGCTCTTCAGGCAAACGCCAGCAGTGCCCACTTCACTCACCAGCATTTGCACAGGCCTTCGGAAAAGCTATTAAGATGCAGGGTCATTATCAAAGGGACCATGGCCGAATCTAATCTTTGGGAGACAGAAAACTGGCCCAGAAGTGGAGCTGTAACCTCCAGTCACCTGCTGGCATTGCTGCAATCGGATGCTTAAGGAGTGAGGATCCAGGGCGTCTTTGATGCCCAGTCCAGGCTTTGAAGCCCTGTCAAGACCACAGGACAAAGGCAGCACTGTATATGCAAATCCAGAAACAAAAGAAGCTAACATCCGAAGCCATTAAAAGTAACACCAGAAACCCAATACCCAGAGATGATTAGAGGCCCTGCACCAGTATGAAACAGATGCGGTAAAGCAAAGCTGGGCATCGCACCAAAACACACACAGCGGGAAGGAATCCTGCGCGCCGAGCCCGGCTGGATGGTGCCCTTAGAAGGCTGGGCACACGCAGCTCCCTTAGCCAAGGAGCAGCATCTGCACGCTGCAGAAGCAAGCCCTGCGCCGCCGCTGCCTCTGCATCTGGCTCCCGTGGCCCTTCCTGAGAAGGTCCAGAGGTGCTCCTGCAAGGCCAGTCCTCTGGCTGCCACTGCGCTTGGCAGCTCACTGTGTGGCACCACCTTCTTGCAGGACACCACAGTCTGAGTGAACACCTCTAAGCACAGTCTATGCACAATAGGATGAAATATCATGAGCTCTAAGAAAACTTAGATTTTATTCCCAGAAGATCTAGAGTTGGCCTGAGCATCGAGGAAACGTCAGGCATGCAGAGTTATGATTCATGAAGATTCCTCTGATACGGTCACATCAGATCGGGGAGGGACCCCAGGGAATGTCTGATCCAGAGGGTTTTAAGCCTGGCTGTGCGTTACCCCTGCTGGGAAGTTTTCAGGAGCTGTCACTTGCCCTGGCCCTACCCCGGAGATTCAGAAGTAAATGGTCTGGGGGCGGGGCCTAGCATTGGATTTTTTAAAAACCTCATCAAATGATTTTAAATAGCAGCTGCATTGACAATCACAACTCTAGCATGTCTCCCTTATGTTACAGGAGAAGAAACTGAGGCCCAGGAAGAGTAAGTGGCTTGTTTGAAGTGGCACACCTGAGCAGTGCCTCCTGGTCTTCACAAGACAACACAAGTGACAAAACAATGGTATTTGCACACAGGGGCCAACGCTGCTCTTGGCTAGAAGCAACTCCAGGTGTGCAAACCAGGGCTCACCTTCCTCCCCAGATGACTACTATCTTCTCCATGGGGCACATTAAGCTGTAGATTGCAGCTCCCATTTTTTTTGAGAAGAAAAGGGACTAAAAAAAGAAAAGAGACACATAAACTTGAGAATCTTGCCTGTGGAACTTTGGACAGACCTGTCACCAAAAGGACACAAGGAAACTACGGTACAAGGACAGTACAAGCCCTCGCTGGTTTGGCTCCGTGGATAGAATGTCAGCCCACAGGCTGAAGGGTCCTGGGTTTGAGTTGAGTCAAGGGCATGTGCAGGCTTGACCTCCAGCCCTGGTTGGGAATCCTGTGGGAGGCAACCAATTGATGTGTCTCTCTCTCCTCTCTCTCTCTCTCCTCCCCCACTCCGCCATCCCTTCTACACTCTGTAAAAGTCAATGGAAAAATATCCTCTGGTGAGGATTAACAATAATAAAAGACAAGTACAAGATTTAGCAACTGAGCTGTGCTCTGCCCCAGGGAAGACAGCCTGTAAGTGAGATTGTAATAATGCTACTGCACAGCAGTGACAAATTCAGAACAATCCTTTATGCAGCCGACCAGAACAGTGAGAATTTCCAAAAATTTGTATTTTTATTTCATAACTAAAGAAGATGCAAGATGTAGGGAATTTGCAATATCATATAATTAGGGCTGAAGTGCCAGCTACTAAATGCAGGCTAATTTAATAGACTATTTTTTTTTCCCACAAATGAGGGGACAGGTTTCTAATGTCTCACCAAAGAGAAAACCAAAAGTAGGAAAATTAAATACAAGCAACAAAAGGTCCAAGATGAGGACCGAAGTGGTTCAAATGACAACGACTGACTTGAAGGAAATGCACGGGTTTGATTTCCCTTCGCTCTCTCAAGAGATGTTTATCAATAGCTATCTTTTCTTCTCTAGAACTAAATGCTTAATGAGCTCATGATGTGAGATACGCTGAGCAGAGAAAAAGGTTTCAGGGAGTGTTATGTTATACCGACCACTTCATCCAGTGGGCAGTTTGGAGCAGTGCCTTAAAAAAAAATTTTTTTTTAATAGTTACTGTTGGAAGGAGGGAGAACACAAGTGCTTGACTCAATTAAAAAAAAACACAAATGATGCCCACCTGACGCAGCCTCTCTTTTATGACCCTGTTCCTTCCTACTTTATTTGATAAGAAAATCTGTTGGCCTTCACTCTTCAGTACTGGAACCGGGAGTTTAGAAGATTTCACACTATGCCAACTTTCCAAGCTCTGAAAATCCCAGGGCCTGTATATTAGATACATACACAGCCTTTGGTCCTTGTCCCTGGCTCCTCAGGGGGGCTTCTGAAAACTCATTTTGCAGTTCCCAAACGCACTTATGTCCATGTTTAAGACCAGCTTCCCAGGTCCCTCCCGCAGGCCATCTGGTTGAATGTGGCTGAAATGGGGCCCAGAAATCTGTGTAACTAATAAACGTCTTCAGTGTTGTCATGCAGTTGGCCCCTGAACCAGCGTTTAGTAACCACGAGTTGAAGTCCAGCGGTCTTATACCAAAAGGTGGGCAAAACAGTGATGAGAACCAATGTCCATTCATGGCCGATGAACTTGACAATGGGGCGAGTGAGTCACTTTGTAGGCCACCCCAACTACTAATTTCAACATGATGGCCTGGATTCACCCACGTAGACTATCTGCAATGGCCAAATGAATAAAGGAATGCACACAACGCTTTTTTTAGTCCATTGCTTTAGAAATTCATGGTTTATGGTGCGAAAGAGAATTTTCTCAGATGGAAATCGACGTGCCCAGGAAATCATAAAGTCTAACAAGACTGAGGAAGGCCGGGGAGGAGATGTGTAATTTTCTAACATATTTTGGTATGCTGGTTGTTTCAACAAAATCCATCGGAAACACAAGACAGGGTCTGAATGCTCTTCAGCCCCAATCTGTTCCAGCAGACGGAATGTGGGGAGCTTCATACACACTTACTGTGCAACTGTGCGGCCATGACATGAAAAACCCTGATTCCATTTGGCAGCAACTTCCCACTATCTTGGCGGGTCTAAACCATAACCGCTGTGGTGTGTGGAGCCTGGACAGATTATGTGGCTGGCTGGAAACCAAGAAACTAAAAAGCAGTCCTGCGGTCCAGCAAGAAACTCTGTGTTGGAAATGCCACAGACCAATTGTCCACAACCACATTTCTCACAGATGGCCCAGGAATTTAAGTTCTGCCATTAGTCTCCAGAAAATCCTACCTTTCCCAAGACCCTGAAAAGCAGCAATTTCTCACTTGATGACATTTAGGGAGAATGCCAAGGTACCTCCATACATTCCCCTTACTCAGAATCAGCTCTCATCCTGTGAGAATAGGAAGCTTGCCCCAACCTCCAAAACATATACAATCACTTTCAGAGAGAAAAGAAAGAATTCTACTTCTCTGTTGTCTAAAATGCAGGCACTTTAAGCTAACTTCATGGTTTTCTTTCTTTAAAATTTTTTTTTATTATATAAATGTGTATATGTGTGTGTATGTGTGCATATATATGTGTATGCATGTGTGCATGTGTGTGTATTGATTCCAGAGAGGACAGGAGAGGGAGAGAGGGAAACATCAATAATGAGAGAGAATCATTGATCAGCTGCCTTCTACACACTCCACGTTGGGGACGGAGCCTGAAACCTGGGCATGTGCCCTGACCAGGAATCAAACTATGACCTCCTGGTTCATAGGTCAACACTCAACCATTAAGCCAGCTGGGCACTTCACGGTTTTCTAGAGCTTGACAGCTGCTTAATCTGTTCAGATGCTAGAAACACACAGACTGGGTGGCTTATAAACTGCAGAAATTTGTTTCTCACGCAAGTTCAGGATGCTAGAAGTCCAAGATCAAAGCACCAGCATGGCCAGGTCAAGTGAAGACCCTCTTTGTGCCCACCTCACATGGTAGAAGAGTTGAAGGATCTCTCTGGAGTCTCCTTTAAACATTTAGCCCATTCAGGAGGGTGGAACCTCCTAGTACCATCATCTTTGGGAGTTAGGAGTTCAACATATGAATTGGGGAAGCAGGTACACACTCAGACCACAGCAACAGCCAAAATGGGGGAAGATTCATTTAAGGAACCTCCTCTTTTCAGCCTGATACATCCCTCAGTAGACTTTGAAGTGATTCCGCCTAGAACAGTGGTTCTCAACCTTGGCTGCACGTTAGAATCACCTGGGAATCTTTTTTTTTTTTAAAATATATTTTATTGATTTTTTACAGAGAAGAAGGAAAAGGGATAGAGTTAGAAACATCGATGAGAGAGAAACATCGATCAGCTGCCTCTTGCACACTCCCTACTGGGGATGTGCCCGCAAACAAGATACATGCCCTTGACTGGAATCGAACCTGGGACCTTCAGTCAGCAGGCTGACACTCTATCCATTGAGCCAAACCGGTTAGGGCTCCTGTGAATCCTTTTAAAATCCTGATTTCTGGGCCTCATCCTCTGGAAATTCTCTTTGTTACTAATGTTGTGGCCCCACCCCATAACAAAGAAACAGAATTTCCAGAGGATGAGGCCCAGAAATCAGGATTTTAAAAAGATTTCCCAGGTGATTCTAACGTGCAGCCAAGGTTGAGAATCACTGGCTTAGAAGGTAAAGAACTCTTCCAAAACAGCCCATTTGTCAGTGAAACCCAGCATGCACCAGAGTGCTTCCCAGCGGCAGCCTGGCCCCACACTCAGTCCTCTGGCCTACTCTTAGGAGCACATAACCCAAGACCACTGGTTACTTATCATGAATGTTTCTGAAATGCACATCCTCCAAGGGGTCTTGAAACATTAATCAGAAAACATCGGGGGAGGCGGTTGTTTTGCATTACATTTGCAGAGGAGCAAAATCTCATCAGCTAAACCGTCAAATCAGGGACAGGCCTCCGCTTGCCAAATTTGATAAACTAGAATAACAGAAACAGCCTCCATGACATGAAACACGTTACAAAGTCCTAAGTCCAGCCTTGGCGGGATGTCGCGAAGCTACCCTTGGGAGCCCAAGTCTGAAATGATTTCTGTACGGTGCTCCTCGAGAGGAAAGGAAATGCCCTCCAGCCAGAGCTAAGGTTTAATTCATGCAAGAGACTTGGCTGACGCCACCAACCGCAAACACTGCATTTTCACGGATCTGAATGGCAGCAAGTCCCAGTGAATGAATTACAGCCACTCTATTTATATTTCGCATGACTTGTCAATGATTACCTCTAACGAGATCCCTTTTTACTTTTATGAACATTAACACATGGCTTTCCTACCAGAGGAATGGAGAGCTGAGGGGAAAGAAATAGGATCCCGATCCCTTGACCTCTAGATCTCGCTGGCAACAGGCCACACCTGCTTTTTCTAGAACACAGTTACTACTTGAGTCCTAGGGCCCCAGAGGAGCCCAAGGAGGATGCAAGGGTCACACCCCAATGCCAACAGGGGCCAGGCAAGCCACAGCAAAGTCAGACTGTGCACACAGGGTGGTCCCCACGGGGTTGTGATGGCCTAGAAAAACTGCAGGGGATTGCAGCTACTCGGCCCCCATAGTCATTGCTGTGTGCAAACGCAGTGGTGAGGCAGGTGCTGGTCACATGGACATGTTTGGTTTGTGAAAAGTTATTCAGTTATGTATGTATAATATATGTACTTTTTGGATGCATATTATACTTCATAAAAGAGGTTTGTTTGTTTTTTAATGAGCTGAGGACCAGATTTTCTAAGGGACAGAGACATAGGACAAGAGAGCAGAATTGGGCTAGGTTCAGAGTCACCACTTGGAACAGGTATGAGTGTAGGTGGGCTGGCAGAATTGAACAGAAGTTAACAGAAGCTGTTTTGCTTTTAAATCACACTTATGCAGAACAGGTTACATAAAGTACTCGTATTTAGTTGGACATCAATAGGCTATGTGTATGTGCACAGATATGAGTATGTGTATTCTAGAAGAATGCACAATAAACTGGTAACATTGGTTGCCTCTGGCAGGTGGTATGAAGTAGAAGAGAGACTTATTTTTTTTTATTGTATTCCTATTCACACTGTTTGAATTTTTATATTATGTTACTATTTCATTTTTTAAAATGTCAGGAGAAAAAATTCATAAAATAATTAAATTACTATTAAATAAATCTACAGGGACTCTAAGAGATTCATTCCCCCCGCAAATTTGTACTATGTGGTATTCTAACAACAGAAGTACAATGAAATGAACAAGTCAGTCCTTTGTGAATACAAATGTCAAGACATATACAATACACCTGTTTTTAAGTTCCTGATGCATAATAAATATGATTTAAACACATGTAGTGAAAGCTCGTCATAATATGGCACCTGGAGAATGGGACTAACAACCTTACTACAGGCTGATCATTTTCTCTGAGACTTTAACTTTACTGTATATTGTTATTTGAAGAAATGCGCAGAAACCAGCCTTATAATAGTCCTACTTTAGTCCCTATATGAGCCTTATAATGTCCTACTATACTGTGCCATTGACTGGAAGACAGTGCCGCACAGTGATATGACCTATGTGTACGTTTAAGGGTTGGAAAAAGGTCCGAGGCACACAACCAGCAGCCCTTCTGGTTACAAAGCCTTCAGTGTTCATTCTTACCACTGCCAGATACAGTGGAGGGAGAGGGCCACCAGGAGCATGCTTATGTGCCTGGAGTCACAAAGAAACTCGGTGATGGAGTCACCTGGAGAAAGAGCTGAAGACAAGCTTGTGAAGCTGAACCCAGCTTAGGATACCTGGCATGCTCCTTTACCCTGGGAGCGACGTTTGTTATAAAAGAACACAGCTACCCAAGGCTTAAAATCTAAAGATCTGGTGTCTCTTCTGGATGCCCGTTCACTGGATAGATAATATATGAGGGTCAAATCCTTGACCTGTGTTTTACTTTCCCCATCCATGGAAGGTAATTAACCACACAGAACCAGGACAATGTAGGCATCCTTTCTAACCCTGCAGGCAATCTGTCACAACTAGAACAAGAGGATTGCTGGCCTGTGTTGGTCACTTCAGTTTTTACCCAAAGGAAATATGTAATTCAGAAAGCCAACCATGTGTTGAAATTGGGGGTGGGGTTGGGGGTGGGGAAAGGGAGAGGAAGGATTGATAATCTCCTCCAATCATTTGGAAAAATGTTGGTTTAGGGGTCAACCAAATCTAAGGCCACTAATTAAAAAGGCTGAAAACCTGGTATTTTCAGTTTTGCCAATATGAACCTAAAATGCCAGAGCCACTCATGTATGAATAGTGCTGCTTGATTCATTTGCTGCTAACAATACGTGATACATTTCTTTCTGTTTCTATTTAGCTGTGATCATAGCAAGTGACCTGAGTTTGTCTCATTTTATTTCTATGAAATCTATCATAGAAAGAGTTCAGTTATTAGAGATGTCTAAGCTAAGTGACAAAATTATCAAGACAGCAGAATGGAACCACTGGTCCTATGTCATTTAAGTAGAAGGGGCCATTCTTGTTTGAAAGAAACACAGGCACTCTTATCGTCCCAAACTGGGTCAACCGACAGAAGCAAAAACTAGAACTAATTGGTCCTCTCTTGATCTTAAACAGACCATCTGTACTTAGTCTGTGACATTAGCTGTCTGTGTCAGATCCAGGTTCCAATATGCATTAGCCAGTGACCTCAGGAAAGTCATTTAAATTCTCTGTGCCTCAGTTACCTCCTGTGTAAAATGAGGAGAGTAATGGCACCTCTCACCCAGGGCTGTTGTCAGGACTAAATCGGTTATCAAACAAAAATGTTTATAATAGCACGTCTTTTTTTTAATGTTAGTTTGCATCATGCTGATCATTTATTATTCAAAGGAAGAAAACAGAGTTCCTTTTGATCATATATTTATATATATTTAATTTTCATTTGGAAGATCAAGGAGATGGGACAAAAAGGAAGAGATGAATTGAAAATGGCAACTATTACTTACTAGCATTTATGTAAAAGTCAATGTCCATATATTATCTCATTTGCTGTTGGAAGAAATCTTTATGGTAAGTGTTATTAATAGTCACTTCCAAATGGGGAAGCTAGGCTCGCTGATGGAACCCTAGTCTGTCTGACTCTAAGTTCACACACTCCAACTTTAGTACTGAACCATCGGCTGTGAATAATAAAGGTGAGGGAAAAAGACTAATGGAGAGAAGGGCACTAAAAGTATCATCCACTTTTTCAGCCTTGAGCTGAAACTTCTCTCCACAACGGTAATGAAAACATTTAATGTCAAGATGAAATGTGACATCATTCTCACTGCTGGTGCTGAAAGCGATTGTTAGTAGTAGCGTGGGAACATTTTACACACATACGTATATTAGTGAATCTAGTTAAATATTGGCCAAAATGCTCCTGGTTGGGCATTAAAATGTGGAGATCAATCCAAGCTAATCCCCAGACACCGCACAGAGTAAATAGTGTACAAAAATAGTGTCCAGACCAAATATAGCTCACCACTGTTTATGTGCATGTCAATAGAAACTCATCTCTTTATTTAGAAAGCCGTACAATGGCCCCCAATAGAGGATATTACTTTTCAACACTCTACCAAGTGAAATGCCCAAATGGTTCTGTAATTACCTGGCAGATACTGCCTTGTGACTGTACAGACCCTGCAAGCCCCTAACTGTCTTCCCAAGGACAATAGCAGGCTCTCCAAAAGTGTCTTAACATATCCTTTGGTCCAATGGTTTTCCTTGTGCCCCAATCCACTTTTCATTCTCATGGTACTTGGCGCTGCTCCCCTTAATCATAGGTTTGGAAGGGGGAAGTTCAGCCTTCCCTCCAGGGCTAAGGCCACTGTGCATGGCTCCACTGAATTAAAGAGAAGCCACCGAAGTCCACTGCCACATGTCACAAGGCTTCCAGCTTCCTTCATCTCAGCAGGGCAGTGATTCCCACGAACTCAGTGCAGGATGGAATCAGAACACAAGAGGTACTTTCCTTCGTTCCATGTCACAAAGCTGTGCTAATTTGAAGGAGAACCATTAGTTTGTTGGGGTTTTCAGATCCGATGGGTGCATGGGACACATTTTCCTTTGTGCTGATACGAAGTGTCTCTAAAATATAAACTTGCCTTCATTCAACCTAATTAGAATAAACCTGATGCTGAGATATCTACACTCATTCTCTGAGAGCAAAAGTTTTCAGGTCAATGTGTTGACCCTCATTCCACCGGGATGTGCAGTGCAGCCCTGGTCGAGAACTTTAGGTGGGGAAAAAAAATCCTATCACTGAGAAGTCTGAATGTGATCGGTGAGCCAGGCCCCTCAGTTACCCATGCAGGAGAGATGTCTTATCAGGTGCTCCCCGGCCATAATTAGAGGTAAGCAGCTGAATGAGAAGACCAAGTCTGCGCAGTTATTGAAGTAGGACTACTTGGAAGCTGGCATCCAGACTCTATACTCAACAGGGTTCTATTTTGTAAGGTTCTGGGTAGCTCACAGCTGTTTTTGATACGGACTGCTTTTGACAGCAGCGTGTGCTGGCTTTGCAGAGTGAACACTAATCAGCTTGGCATCTCAGAATGTTGAGTCGAGTTAAGACAGAGAGACTAGAGATAAGCAATTAGCTGAAGCCCCTCAAAGATGTAGCATCCTAAAGTTGGGGACCCCCTCCTGCTAGAGGGTTATATCCCATAATCTTCCCAGCCACATACTCCCTGAGGACCATTCGCAAAGGTAGCAGCTCAGGTGGCACAATGCGACGAGTTGGGAGGTTTGCAGTCAGTAGACCTGCCACCCATATTATTTCCCCCCGACAGTAAACTCTGGTTAATGTCCCAGCGCCTTTTGTTCATTTGTCTCGCTGTTCCCTCTTTCTGGAACCCTCCTCCCCTCCCACCCCAGGTTTAATTGAGTTCAAACAAGGTGTCAACTCCTCAAGAAGCCTTCCATGTCCAGACATATGTCCCAATCTGACTCAGAAGTCCTTTGTCACTCCCCTACATTCTACAAATGCCATTCAGATGACCTTACACCACCCGGGAAAAAAAAGAAGAAAGAAAGAAAGAAAGAAAGAAAAGCCCTAGCTTGTTTGGCTCAGTAGATAGAGTATCAGCCTGCAGGCTGAAGAGTCCCAGGTTTAATTCCGGTCAAGGGCACATGCCTGGGTTGCAGGCTCTATTCCTAATAAGGGGTGTGCAGGAAGCAACCAATCAGTGATTCTTCGTCATTGTTGATGTTTCTCTCTCTCTCCCTCTCCCTTCCTTTCTGAAATCAATGAAAAATATATTTAAAAAAGAAAAAGAAAGGAAAAAAAAGAGCAGTATTTGTAAGGAGCCACATCTAATTCAACTTTTCTCAGCCCAAATGGCCCAAATCTGGCATAGTGCTTAATTCTCAAAAAAAAAACAAAA